>VDFB02353493.1:395230319-395527376 GCA_007258455.2 Sequoia sempervirens
GCCTCCATGATCCCCTTCCTCTCCTCCAAGGATGCTCTATGCTATAAGCAATTCTTGCATTTGCTTCCTCCTACTCTCTACTATATTTTGCTATTTAATGAGGTGGCACACCTTTACCATCATATCCTTGACATGCTTTAATTCCCATGTTGGAAATGGCACAAAAATGGGCTTTCACTTGGCTATACAAGCTAGTATACTCTTGATCACAAATATTGCATATCCAAACATATGCCCCACCACCTCAAATCTATTGTATCATTTGAACATGCCTCCACAAAGGTGAACTTAGGTCGGTTCTGAAAGTGGGTCAGCCAATGAAGCTAGTACTAGCTACCATTATACTTTCTACAACAACAAAAAAAAAATTATATACTATTTTTAAATTTTAATATTATTTAATATTTTTTATGAAAAAATAGGTTTAATTATAATATTAAATAATTTTAGTTTTAGTGTAAGTTCATAGAATATAAATAAAAAAATAAATATATTAATACTTAATAATGTTGCAAGTGTATACAAGTTTGTAAATGTTTTATTTATAAATTATTAAATACTATTAATATTATAACATACTCAACTCAAGTTGCATATAGGGTTTTAAATTTATATTACAAATTTTATAGTATACAATTTTAAATTTTAAAACTATTTTATTTCAATATTTTATAATATTAAACTATTTCATATATAGTTTAAAATCATAGTTGGCAGACTCGCAGAAAACTCGCCGAGTTTTCAAAAACTCGCGAGTTTTTTTGAGATTAACTCGCAAGGACGAGTTTTTTCCGAGTTTTTCAAAAAAACTCAGCTTTGCAAAAAAAAGTGTTTCTAATGAAATTTAAGCAATTTTTTAAGTTTCCGAGTTTTTGGTGAGTTTTTGGTGAGTTTTAAAAAACTCTCCAATTTTTGGCTTGGCGAGTTTTTCTTTGGGGCGAGTCTTCCAACTATGTTTAAAATACAATATTAAAACTATTAAATCTATAATATACTATTATACAATACTAAAACTATTAAATATATAATAGGTATTTTAATAATAAATATACAGTATACTATTTCATTTCACTATTTCATAATATACTATATACTATTTTAAATTAAAAACAGCTTTTAACTTTTTAAGATAGTGGAATGAAATCATGCCTTACCTAGTGAAAGGTTGAGTGCAGGGGATAGCGATTGGTTGAGAATGAAGGATCATGGAATGCTCTATGCAACAACAGCACATTGTTCTGCTTCCGAATTATGTTGTTCTACTTCAAGGTTTAAACTTTTCATTTGTTATCGCAGACATCACACAAACAATGAAAACATTTGACACTTTTTAAAACAACATAGTCAGCTAGGATTTTATCCATGTGAAAAAGTTTTTAAAAACCGCAAAAACAACACTTGACTTCCAAAACATGTCGGAATCAACCAAAAAAATTTCACATCAATGTTGGATTCACCTAGGTTTGGCCAGTAGGTTGGAAAAATGATTTGAATTCCAAACTTGCAAACCTTTTTGATTCCACAAAGATTCTAGGCAAGATCTGATTCCGAGACATACCATACCCAAAATCAATGGGGAAATAGGTTGATTTTGCAACTTAGGGTATTACCAATTGTTGCTTCAAAGTAAGAATATTACACACTGTACTTGCAATGTCCAAAACAAATTCCTTGGTCTCCTTGCAGGTCAAACCAACAAAACAATAGTATGAATCAAAAGATCACTTTCCAACAGCCTCTAGATTGGGATAGCATGCTGGATTGGTTAACCATTTTATTAAAAAATATACAAAAAGATCAATAATAGAAAAGATATTCAACATCTCCCATGATGGTAATCTACCATGTTCAATTTTCTTATTTTGTACGTCAATATTAGAACCATAGTTAATTGTGGAAGGACCAACACAAAGACAACTAACCCAAACCCACTAAGTCATTAACATGTAATCATAAAAATAAACTTCAATTATCCCAAACAGCTTATTGTAACCCATGTGATAGTATTATGTTTAGGCTTGCAGTGGCCTATACCAGCATGTTAGTCTCAACATGGCCTACATGATAGTAATTTCTTTAGCTTCATTGGTAGGTTAAGATTTAAAATGTTTACCCTCATAAGTGGCGTCTAACAAAACTATGTTCTCTAACTATCTGTCAAATATTTGAACAGTGATAAATGAAAAAATAATCAAACATTCCTAATAACTGCAAATGTGAATCACTGAATACTACTAGTGCCTTGTTGTGCTAATCAAATGACTTGCCAATTTTAACTCTTGACTGTTATGACATAACTTATTTTGTTAGCTGCAGGCCAAGATCCAAATCACCTTTCTTTATAAATAACATAGATGCATCTATATTAAGTAAACTCAATGTTTATTATTAATAATTATTGACACTAGCAAAACCTTCCACTCACAAATACTGAAATTCTTGCATGACCTCCATACTGACATGTAGTTCCTTGTTACCTTATTTCCACGTTTGTCTAGATTTTCTTTACAGGGGCACCAAATGGTAAAAACACTTAGCATATTAAATTAGTATTGTTCATAACAGTTGTAATGATGCTCATCAGTGACCTTGCTTTACACGAGGAATTTTCCAGTAATCATCTCTTAAACTAGCAAGCTCAGTATATGTGGTCTCGACTACTATATTAGAGTTCCATGGTCTTGCTATTGTGATGGATTTGATGTCTTAGTTTGTGAACAGGGATATAAAAGGGCGTGAATGTTTTCAGACCATGCAATGAACAAAATGTTACTAGAAATGAGATTTCAATAGGAAAAGAAAGCTCTATATGAGATAAGATGATGTCCATTGAGTTGAGCAGTAAATATCACTGTTTCATAGGACTGATTGTTCTTATTAGAACAGAACCACAAATTGCCAGGGGAAGGGTTTCATTTGACTGATGATGAATTCATTATCAATTAAAAATTTAATTACTATATGGAAGATCCATTGTTGTCGATATTGGTAATTTGAAATAATACCTTATTTGAATGATATGCCTTCTAACTACTTCTAGACTGCTATCAGATATTCACAATAGATGGAAATGTGAATAAACCCTGCACTTATTAAGGCAAGACTGTATTAAGTTTTAAAAGTACAGATGTCTAGGCTAAATAGTGCTCATTGATGCACTAATTCATGAAAATAGGATAAAGCAAGAATTATGGAAAATACAAGGAATTAAAACGAACCATGGTATAAACATCTATAGATTTGTGGCCTACAACAATATAGTAAATGCTTGAACCCAAGCTAACGTGTCTGATAAGATTTTGAGTGTCTTCTTAGGAGTAGCATATGCTAATACTAGGTATTGAAAACCTTGAAAAGCTACTGCACTGAGTTCTTAGATCTGAAAAAGCTTGTAAATGAACAGATTGAAAACATGATGTATTAAAGGCTTTAACTTACAAGGCAAAGGTTACTAAAATGTTTGTGGAAACCATGGTAAAGTGTAACATTGGTTGAAACCTAAAGACAACTAGACTCTTGTAAATAATAAGCCAAGATGAGCTAAAGTATAAGGATGGGTTTGAGATATGAATCAGAACATTATAACTTAGAATGAGGGTCACTCAAGGTGAGACCTAGACAATCTAGAATTCATTTATAAAGAATTTATTACAGTGCAGCTAATGCTTTAGATTTAAGGCATCTCGTGACTACTACAGCTTAAGATAAGAGTATTAAAAACCCTGTTTTGAGAGGTTAAACCTGGGTAAGATTAGAAATTCTCTGTCTTTGACAATTAAGAAATTTTACCTATGGCTGATAATTGAATTAAAAATTATTATATTTCCAAAGGAATTGGTGATGGAAGTTTCATTGCTGTCATGCGATTTTTTCCTCTTTTCATAAATGATATTCAGAAAAATATTGTAGCCTATTTCAAGAAATTTGGACATTACCCTGACTACTCAAAAGCTTGTAATGTGCCTGGCCTAAATGCACAGAAAAATAGTAAAGCCAAAACACTGATCCCAGATTTGAATATAGAATCTTGATATTGCAATGCAAATGAACAGTCAGTGATCGGTCACTCCCAGAATGCAAAAGAATCACAGATTAACCAAATATCTATATTTATCAATGATAGTAACCAGAATCAGAAACCTCTCGGAACTGTGATACACAGATAATATTCAGAATCTAGTCCTTACATGAATCACAATGAATGAACTCTGACCCAATGGTGGGCAGAAAATTAGGAAACAAAGAGCCCCGAGTTATAGAATGAGCCCAAGTGAGCACCTGACACAGTCCCGATCGAGGACGCAACCAGGGATGCAAGGATGAATTCGCCACACTAGAGTGATAGCAATCTCGCACGGAATTGACCAGGCTCTGTTAAGTGATTACACCAAGTAATGTATACGGAGAACAATGCGCAATCGTTAGTCAAAACAGGTGCTCAAGTTATAAAGGTACGCAACCCCGGGATGATGCCGACAGGGCTAAAACAATATGCAATATGATCTCTCCCTCGCACCTTAAACTACTGCCTTCGAGTGATAGAGCCAGGACATCTTGAACAATGCTCAGGATGATGCACTCCTTGTAGTTGCGATATTAAAATATGAATGAATATCCCGTATGATGTCACAGCGCAGCACAGGAATCTTGAACTCTAGGAAATCAGTGTTATCTTCCTCGCACGGAATAATGATAGAAGGCTGGCACAAGCCATCAGGCTCTGCCAGTATATTGTTAACAATTGCACCCTCTTTCTATGTGCCTCCCTCGATAGATCCTGGGAAGGAAAAAGACCAGCTTGCAAGGATATGCAATGATCAGGTAGTGGTACGGATTGCAAAAATAGGAGATTCAGACACAAGGTGAGGGCTACGTCCCACCCTGTGACGAATTTGTGGAGGTTTGTGTCCCCACCAATTCAAATTTCGTTTCTCCAATTCGATGATCTCAACCAATGCATAGCATCTCGAATAAATACCATAGCCTTACTCGCCCAACCAAAGAGTCGGCCAGACAAAACAAAATTCAAATATTACTAAGGTGCCGATTAAAGGGTCAGGCAGACACTAAATTTAAATATTATTGTTAATAATTTAAATTTATATTATTTAATATAATGTATTATTAATTAGTGTTTAAAAACACTTTTGGTTTCCCTCCAAAATTTAATTCAATTAATTTGGGGTCATGACAAAGCTCAAGAGAATTTGAATCCAAACCTACTTAGAGGGGCAATAGCAAGACCTCATAGCCCCAATCACTACCAAGAAAGTATGGGTTATCTTATTCCCCAAGAACACACTCCATATGTTTTAGGATCATCTCAAATCCCCAAGATATCCAGAAGATGAGGTGACAAGTGTGAAATGTCCCCTTCCCATACCCAACAATGCAAGAAAAGAAAAGGGATATCCCCACCATTTGAGGGCATTCACAAGGATGTCCCTCATTTTGAAATTCCCATGAGCGCAATCTACTATACCTGAGATCCCTCATTAGTCCCAAAAACAACAAGGCATCCTCCACAGCTGTAAATTTTAAGAGAGCGACTTAAAAACTCAAAAAAATAAAAATAAAAGGAGGAGCACCAAGGCCCCCACCCAAATGCAAGCCCTAAAGGAGCCTAACTCCTAAGCTCATTTCATTTTGCTTTTGCAACAACGAAAGTAGAAGATAAAAACTACCATTGTACCAAATGTCAAAACCTTTGTTTTTACTTTCTCTTTGTTTGTTAAATTTGAGTGACATTTGTGATTGAACCATCCATCGGTTCAACCCCAATTTGTTGAATAAATTAGATAGCTTATGGTAAGGTTCTTATATTTTTGGTTTGCTAATCTTTTCTTATTGTACTGTGATCTATGAATGCTTAATCACAATTGTTGTTTCTTTTTCACTTCAAAAATTCAGATGAGATTTACAATTATCGTTCTCTTATTTACACTTACAATGGGCAATAAGTAGCTATATTGTTTGTTTGTGGGCTATAAAGTTGCTCTTATTTTAGTTTGTGGATGTAAATTTAATTTGTTTTTTTAATCATCTGCAATATGTTAAGAACCATTAAGATGGTGGATGTTTTTGTAATGTCTCCTTCTGGGATTGCCCTAAATCTTGCCCTAAAATCACAAGTTTAATGTAGTTAGGGTTATAACTTACCAATTATATGCTTTAAGCAAGATAGATCTCAGTTTAGGTCCTACAATCATGTTAGATAATATTGGAAATATAATTCATATGATCAAAACATATATAATAAATGTCTTATCTATTTAAACCGTGTAAAGATATATAATTATTTCAAAACTATATAAACTACACAATAACCATAATGCATATTGGGAGTTTGATCATAATAGGTTTTGGATGAGCAGCATGATAAGTCCACCCAAAGCTATCCATACTAGGCCCAAGAGCGGATATACCATCCTTCTTGGCCCCAAGTGGCAGACACACAATCACCCAACATGGAGTGGCATACTTAGTGGATAAACTTGTACCTGCTTTCCTTATCCATGCTGCCTTATCCATCCCTCTTAGGATCAACAACCAATCCATGAAGAGATTGGGGAGAAGCTACAACAGGAGGCCCATAGATTCCCCTTTCTAAGCCCAAGGGCAGACACTCACCCCCTTGGCTCCAAGTGGCTGCCAGCTTGGAGTGGCGTACTAAGAAATCTAGTACCTGCTCACCCTACTCATACTTCCACCACTCCTCCTCATGGTTGCTTGATGAGAATTACAAACACTAAAGATATCCAGACTTATACAATAATAAATATATCATTACATACAATAATCATGATAGAGCATACCACAATATCTATTAACACATAAGATGGCTATATTCACAGCAGCAATTGTAATAACTGCTGATTCTGCCCTTGAGTGCAGATAATTAATTCTGATCTGCTCAACTGCCTTGTTCTTTCTAATATTCTGAATGTATTTGTTGCCTGAATGGAATATCTTTCTGAACCTGATGATCGATCTGTTTTAATATACAGAAGATATTGCTTAAAGAGAAACAAATAGATTGAGTTAGATGAGTAATTACTAATAATTGCATATATGTATATATATATATATATATATTCAACTTACTTCCCTTGCTGATTTTTCATTTCTTTCATTGAACTATCTTCTTCTTCATACATACTTTTTGATATCAATCCCTTATCATATTTAATGGCTGCTGCATTTCTGAGTGCAAATTATTATTTTTTTCTAATTGCTTCCATATCAAACTTTTATTGGTTTTCCCCCTTCCCCGATTGGATTTACCTTATATATCTTGTAACTTTCATTTCTTGGGGGTCACACCCCTTGTTATTACTGCCCGTTTGGAAGAGTTAAAACCATTCCTTAATCGCTGGTCTGAAGCCTAATTTATTTATAATTCAAATATCTTTAATCAAAAGGAGGTCACTGCCCTTTAGAGTCTTACCTGAGTGCTGCCTTTTAAATATTAATCGCTGCCTTCAATCACTGCATTTAGTCTCTTTCTTTATCGCTGCCTTACACATTGTTTAATCGCTGCCTTCAATATATGTATTATTTTACATTTATATATTTTATATTAATATATTATTTACTATTATATTTATAAATTTAATTTATTGTTAATATTTTATTTTATATTGTTATTGTTATTTATTTTATTTATTAATTTATTTACATTTCAAATTTTGGGGGCATGACAGTTTTTTCAGTAGCGATGTGCCAAAAATCCTAAGAACATTGTTGCTTTTTTGTTTACTTTGTTGTTTTTGCTTACAGGGCCAACATGAGTTATTTAAGTGACTGTGAAGACGAATATGAAATGAGCAATAGAAGTGGGGAAACAAAAGAGAAAGAAGGTGAACACAGTTAAGTCACCCTAAGAGAAAGTTCAATTGGGAGTTCTTAGCTTTTTCATTGCCCTTATAATATATTGGCCCAATTTGCCAAGGGGTCATTCAACGAGCAAAACAATTTTACCCAATTTGCCCTAACACTTGACACAAACAAGGCCCATAATACAAGATGGATTCAGCACTAGAAACCAAAGTTACCCCAAGTTTCCGAGACAGGGACGGCAGGACGAGTCCCCAAGTTTCCGATTTTTGAGGCCAAATTTAGGGATGGCAGGGGACAGCTATATAAAAAATATAGGGAAAATTTAAAAAATATAGGGAAATTTTAAATATTCAATAGATAACATGGATAAGGCATACATAATATACATTATAGAACATTAACATATAACATTTGTGTTCAAGTTGATATGGTTTATTGGGTATGCATTGATCTTAATGAATAAGTTAGAAGTTATTCAATGGAAAGCTTGATTTTGAACTAAGAAAACAGATACTCTGATGATAATTCTTTTGTTTACTGATAACTAGAACAAGGGAGTGCAGCATTCTGAGAATGATAGTGAGTTGCATTAGGCAAATAATCTGTACAGTTATCATGTTATTGTTTTGCATGATTAGATGTCCCAGGGCCCGCTATGTATCATCTTCACAATAGAGTAAGACTAGTGAGACTTATTTATGAGGCACAGTAGCATTGAGAACAAGCATTAAGTGTTGGGTTATTCATTGGAATTCATCTAGGCACCTCAGTACATAAACCAATATTGAGTAATTGTATTAGTTACAATTATCCAAAGTTTCAAGACAACAAGCAGTGGCACCAATTTATTTCATGGGTGGACATAATTAAGTTCACACTCCCTTGCTATGAAAATGTGTCTTTTTTTTTTTTTTACCATGCTTTGATGCAGGGGACGGTTGACCATCCTGGGGACGGTCAGAGAACTCCTAGAAGTCCCCTGGCCGTCCCCAAGTCCCCTGGCTGTCCCCGTCCCTTGGCCATCCTCTAGTCGCCCCTCAGACCGGTCACCGACCCCATCTGTCAATCCACCCCCGCTTGGACGCTTCCTAAAAATTTTGCAAAAAAGGGGATGGTCCCCTGCCACCCCTCGGTACCCGAGAACAGGGACAGGGCTCTTTTTTTTTGGGGGGGGGGGACGCATCCCCGAGTTTCCCTACTAGAAACAAAAACAAAAACATTCACAAAATTGAATAATGGGCATCCTTACAAGAGTTAATGCACAAATCCTACATTTATCTAGTAAAGGGGTTGGGCCTTGCAATAAGATCACACTTGAGGAGAGGGCAGAGATGATCAGATTGTATAATTGGGGCATATTTGTACCATCTTCTACTTCCTTCAAGAATTCTGGTCAACTTTGTGCAACACTTGCACTTCCCAATTTTGAGGTGAGTACAATGAAACCAAGAGGGAAATGGAAGGCCACAAGTTCAACAACTCCAAACCTTGCATAGATTTGTTCCATTTGCAAGATGGAGAGGAGGTAGATGATGCCATTAGAAAATTTATTTTTGCCAATGTTCCATTTCATATTGTTCAACCTCCTTATTTTAAGGAGGCTTTCACCAAGCCATGTGACATAGATCCATCATTTCTTTCACTTAGCAAAACAAGATTGAGAACCAAAATCTTGGAAAAAAATATTCTAGGGTTTATTTATTGACAAATGGTCACATGGATACAAAATCATCATGGATACGTTGATGGACATTAGACAACCACCACTTGTCAATGTGATCATAAAAAGTTGAATGTTAAAAAACACTCACACAAGCAAAAGTTTGAATATCAGATTTTGTGAGATGCCATTGAGAAGGTTGGAACTTATAATGTCATGTAGATGGCCACGTATGACACATTTGTCCAAAATAACAAGTCTGTTAGTTGAGGCTACCTATAGGCATCCACTAGACCCATGTGTGCATGGCAAAAAATTCACCAAAGGATACTAGAAAATTTGACTAGTTTAAATAGATCGATGTAGCTCTTAGGATGCACATATCTTGTATGCAACCACCACATCACTGTCCCTCTTTTCAACCCCTTTAAAAGAAATAATTTCTCAAGCCAATTGAGACCAAGCATGCATCCTACCATTTTATTAGAGAGGATGTTTGAGTCATCTGAGCCTAAAAACTAATCACCATAACATATAATAGTGGATACTAGAAAATTTGACTAGTTTAAATAGATCGATGTAGCTTCTTAGGATGCACATATCTTTGTATGCAACCACCACACATCACTGTCCCTCTTTCAATCCTTTAAAAGAAATAATTTCTCAAGCCAATTGAGACCAAGTATGCATCCTACTTCATTTTATTAGAGAGGATGTTTGAGTCATCTGAGCCTTGCAACTAATCACCATAACATATAATAGTGGACTAGATGTAAGGAGTCCAAGACAAAACAAAGGAAAAGGATAATGAAAGTGATGGTCAATGATAAAATTTGGTTAAACATGATACATCACATCTATTACATCCCCTATTGCTACTATCATCAAAATATGGAAATTCTAACAATCCCAAGCTTAGAGACACTCAACCCTATTGCTACTATTATATACAAGTGCATGGATAGTTTGCTTGGCCAAATGACGGTTGTGATTTGTCAGAGACACTCAACCCTATAGTTCTACCATAGGCATTCTCAACACATCATTCAGCAAAAGTGGGAGTAGCTAAGCGCTCCTTTACACATTACCACACATGCAAAAATCCAAATGATATGCAGAGAGGCCTAGTAGAGTCGTTTCCATTGGTGAGATGAAGGTTACAAAGGGCTTTACGCAGGCCAAAGCAAAAATGTATGGTATGGAGGAAGCTGCAATAAGCAGAGATGAATGGATCAAATTCATTGAACTTGATGGCTACAAGAATTTCGAAGATAGACAAAAACACTAAAGCACTAGATAATCTAATCATCTAATCAATTGGTGGTGATTATAAGGGCCTCAATCATTGCTCAATACACTTGTCATCCGCCTCCTTTCACATGTTTCTTATTCCTTCACTGTTAAGTGGAATTGGTCTAAAAATAGTTTTATCCATTGTGTTAAGAGGAACGAACTTATCTCTAGAAGAGCAAAGAAGCTTGGTGTCGTAAACAACATATTGTGCCTCACTGATCACATGAAGTTAAGTACAAGAAGAACCTAATAGCATGCTGAATGTAGAGCCCAAGGAGTTGAGCCAGATTGATGATGACCTGTTGTGCAGCTGTGATGGGTTAGGGTCCCACAACAGGACCCAAATGAGTCCAATAGTTCCAATGATAGGAAACAATTTCCAACATTTACATCTGATGATATTCTGGAACTGAACATGTTTTTCAAGCAGCTACAATTTTCTTGTTTTAGCATTTTGATTTAGTTTTTATTCTCTATATGTAAATTTAATGTTTGTACTTTGTATTCATAAATTGATGAAATGCATATCATTATATCAGAAGGATCAATGGATTGTCCTTGTAAATTCAGCACATTGTATCCATATTAATGATAATCAATGTTGAATCATGGATCAAGTTGTTTATAAAAAAACCACCTTCTTTTAGTTTGTTTAAAAAAAATTAAGTTTCTTGTATTTTCATATTCAATACTGATTTTATTTTTTATATACTATTAATACTCATCTCTTGTTGTCCCCAAAATGAGTACCACCATTCCTGAAACTCAAAGAAACACTGTGAATCAAGATTAAACAAGACAATCCCTAATCTGAAATGGGCTCATATCATTCAATGTTGAATCATGGATCAAGTTGTTTATACAAAAAACCACCTTCTTTTAGTTTGTTTAAAAAAAAAATTAAGCTTCTTGTATTTTCATATTCAATATTGATTTTTATATAGTATTAATACTCATCTCCGAAATGGGTTCATATCATTCAATGTTGAATCATGGATCAAGTTGTTTATAAAAAAAACCACCTTCTTTTAGTTTGTTTAAAAAAAAATTAAGCTTCTTGTATTTTCATATTCAATATTGATTTTTATATACTATTAATATTGTTTAAAATTAAGCTTGTTGTCCCCAAAATGAGTACCACCATTCCTGAAACTCAAAGAAACACTGTGAATCAAGATTAAACAAGACAATCCCTAATCTGATATGGATCAGTTAAGTTGGTTCAGATGACTAACAACACCACTAAGTCTCTTCCTCTAAGACTTTGTAATGAACCAGACATAAGACATGATCCACTCCCTAAAGCAATGATCAAACATCAGGTTATTTGACATAAAGAAGTGGGAAACAAGTAGAAAAGCTACCTGGTCATTCAAATACCGAGGAAGTTCTAATAATTCAAAAAGAAAATATATCTAACAGGTTCGACCATGGTTGAACTTGTGAATGTTAAAAGAGCACAGGCGATGTGTTCACCTGCACTCAAACATGTCAAACATAACACGTAATGACAGGGTCACAGCCAAGAAGAGACGTTTGGCATTTCTCACTATATCTTGGGCTTCTAAGGCATTTGAATTTCTCTCTAGAACTTTTTTGTAATTCATCAAACTAAAATGTGCCCTTGAACTTTTCAGTTGTATGTCACTGTAATACTACAATCTTGCAACAATCAAGTAGTCTTGTCTGTGTTAAAACATAATTGGGGAAGCTAGGGAGTAGTAGCATTGTTGTTCAGGTGTCTGGGCATGAAAACCACCACGTAAGGTGTTCATGAAGGCAATTAGAAAGCAGTAAACCTTGTAACCAGCAAGGGAAACAGCAGCTAGAGGAGGTAAAGCCTCACTCTTCCAGAGTTTTCACCTACGTTGGATTTCCCCAGCTCAAATTATTATGTTCTCTCCATTTTTTATGTTCTGTGCTCTCTTAATGTTATTATAATTTTTCTTTAATATTGTTTGCACTTAACAACTTCAATTTTACTGACTTTTACTACTGTTTTATACAAGTTTCCCTCACAGTCAATACATAGATCAATCAAGATTTAATTGGGCCATTTGAGATTCGTGTTATTAAAACAGTGTTACTTCTACAATCCTTATGGATAAGACTAGTCTCAGAATTTATTTTTATTATTCCTTCTGATGTGGTTTTGTGCAATGTGTTGGTAGCTTCCGTTTTGAAGTTTTATGCCACTCACTAGATCAACTAGTGCAAGAGGAGAAGGTTCTTTGATTTTTTTGCGACAAGAGATAGCCACATGAAGGTAGAAATGTTGGAAGGTTGATGCCTCCATCCCCTTGGATAGGTTGGTGCCTGTCCAGCCCACCGCAGATTCATGACATGGCTTAACCGCCTCCCATGGAACTTGTATAAATCTGGCATTTGTATCGGGCGGTATCAAATTGATCTTTTGGCGCAAAGGCAAAGCCATTGCAACAAATGGTATCAAAGCAAGGTCACAGGTTTGAATACCATGGTCACGTTGGAAGGGGATTGTTGGAAGGTTGGTGCCTTCATCCCCTTGGATAGGTTGGTGCCTTCATCCCCTTGGATAGGTTGGTGCCTATCTAGCCTGCCGCGGATTCATGACATGGCTTAACCACCTCCCATGGATCTTGTATAAATCTGGCATTTGTATTGAGCATTATCAGGTCAATCTTTTGGTGCAACAACAAAGCCATTGCAACAAGAAAAAGCAAATTAGAAAAATGCACTTTGACAAAGGTGTTGGAAGACCTTCCAATGGTGGTGACAAATTTAACAAATTGAATGATGATGTTGCTAACATCACTCAATCTATGGGGAAGCTTGAAAAAAAAAGGAAAACATTAGAGGATCTCATGGCAAGCTTGGAGTATCCACTGAGATGCCAAAAATGAAAGAGTTGACGACTCAAAAACCTAAGACAGAGCAACCTTCTTCCTCCCAAGCTCCACCTCTTTTCAAAGCTCAAGATATAATAAAGATTTGTCCATATGAGAATGAAGTCAACGTTGAGAAATTTGACCATTAGCTTGCTCAACTAGAAGCATGTTGAAATTACTAATTAGTATACTCTTAGTGAAGAACGGGAAATTTCATTTAAAATATTAAAGCTGGGAAGCCATGGTTAAAGAGTTATACGTGTTATTTTGCTGTGAAGAAGTTGCCACCAATAGGTCAGTTGGGGATGAATTCAAAACTCTTATAAAGCAACAAATTTATCCTGTTTTCCATGAACATGGCAGCTATATTGATAATACTTAAGACAAAAACAAGATCAAAATGTGCAGACCTACAAGAGCAAATTTCGCAAGAAGGTAGTCCAAATGTGTAGACATTTCATGGATTGTGACATACTTATGAAGTACATAGGTGGGTTGAATAGTCATTAAGAAGCCAATCTTAATGGCCAGACCTAATGGCAATAATGAAGCTTGTTTCCAAGCCCACTATCTAGAGTCGGAGAAGAAAGGGGGACCCTATCCCTCTGTAAATCGGTAAAGACAACAATGTGGTACTTTTAAGACCAAGGTAAAGGACAAACGGAAAGTTAAGAATAACGCTACTTCTACCTTTTGCAATTAAAGTAATTAAGAAACATTGTGGGCATATTGATGTTCATGAGTATGACGATACAGACGAAGCATTTTGACTATTGCATCCAAAGTTCAATCCTTGAAAAAACAAAAATAAGAAATCTATAACTTTTTGCACGGATGAGATAGAATGTACTTCAAAGGTGGATAAGAGATAGGTTTGTACTTCAGTTCACAAAGAGATATGTTTGAACAGAAATGAGGCTCTCTGAGAAAATGAACTAACAAAACTTTTTCATATCAAAATCACAATTAGATAGACAAACGTTGGTTACTTTTCTGGTTCTTGCTCTCAAGTCAATTTGATTCCTAAAAAGTTGATAGACAAGTTAAGTTTGCAAGTGCATGATCATCTTAGTCCTTATTCATTGGGATAGGTAAAACAAGGAATCGGGACAAGGGTAAGAAAGCAACGCAAGGTAAAGTTTGCTATTGGCAAGCATTTAATTGACGAAGTCATTGTGGATATTGTGCCACTTGATGTTTGTGATGTTTTGGCTGGCAGCCTTGCATGTACAAGAGAAATGCAATCTTCTCAAGGCGAAACAACCGATATCAATCTGTGAAAGAGAGCAAGCATTACACTAGAGGCAAATCCAAACTCTTATCAATTGATGCTACTCAAGCCAGAAGAATGATAAATGCTTGTGATAAGTTTCCTTTGCTTTTTTTGAGAGAAGAAAAAAAAGTTGTTCTTCAAGGTAATACTTCTCCTATGATGTCTATTAACAAAGAACATATACCAAGGTAATCCAGAATGTACGCGAACTGCCTCTATGAAGTATTGCAGAGCAGCAACAGGATAGGCAGAATCAGCGGCTGCAACAGCCACTTCATTGACAGCCTGACTTGCATTGACAATATCGATACTGGGGTCCGCTAGTACCTCCGCCACATCCTTGACGAATTCTATCTTGTCCGACCCTTCCCCTATGCTGCTGCTGCTGCTCGCATACCTTAGCCCTCCAAAGCTTACTCTTCCTCTCCCTTGATGTAAACCGCATGTTGCGAAGCCTGTGGTAAATCCCTGCTTGTGGTACACAAAATCGTGATGCTTAGCTTTACCCGCTTTCTCGTCGTCCTGCCTCACACACCACACGAAATCCTGCCCATCAAAACCCTTGCGGCCACCAACGTAAGACCACGACGAGGCGTGCCTGTATGAAATACTCCGCCTTAATTTTGCTAAGAGCCCTTTCGAAGCCATGGGTGCTCTACTTCTTTAGAGATCGAATACGAATACTGCAACTAACCCGAGCACCCATGAGCACAACTGCTCCTTTCAATACTCACTCGCCTTGGGGTTTTTGTAAATAGCCTAGGGGTTTTTGTAAATTATTTGACTACTCCCCTTCACAACCATGAGCGCAATTTTCCTTTTATTTACCCTATTTGTTATTTGAACGAAAACGAGGTGAGATTCGGAGCCCTAAAAATCACTTTGGGGTTTTGCAAATGATGGATAGCCAACCGCGTCCCCGGCCATGAATAATTGGAGATTTTTTTCTTTAAATTTATGGTTTCAAGTACTCATTATCATTTTTGACATCTCAAATTGTTACACCCCACCATTGATTTTCAAAATTACTTTTTAATTTATGGTAAATACAATGATGAAATACAAGACTATGAAATCTAGAAAGATAAATGCATTAATGAATTTATGCAATATGATGTTTCTGCGTTTAAATAAATTACTGATGAATATGTAACAATATGATTATAATGCAATGTGATGTGACGTTTTTACATTTGAATGAACTACTGATGAATTTCAAAGATATGATTATGATGTAATTGTTTACAGCTAACTACTCGATTGTTTCTTGAGTGGATTTGTAGGAACATTTTCGCACACCCTCCAAAGGGAGAGGTAGAGCATCACTCAGGGGAAGGGTAAAGTTAAGAAGTTTCTAGCAATGTCATATGAGTTTTGCATAGGTCAAGTGTTTGACTCCATTTAACCAACGAGGGTTGTCAATAACATCTAGTAGGTAAGTTAACCCAGTCATTGTTCAGCCTTATTCTTCTCAATTTATTTTGGTTGTAAGTAAATTGGAGTATTTAATAACCTTTTCTTGCATAATATGTGTGTGTGTGCTCATATGAATGTATGTCTATATACATATTCGATAGTTATAAATCAACAGATGTATATATACATCCACATGTGTATATATATTTGTCCATGTGTTTAAACTATGTTTAAATGTTTTAAGTGGTTAAGTAAACCACGACATTGGGAATATAGGCTTGACTCTATGTTTTGAGGAGCACATTTACTATTAGAAAGCTGAGTTTATCTAAGCATTTCATGCATTATTTATACACCAACCTTAAGCCTTATAGGCTGCACAGGAAGCCATGAAGGTGGCGACTTGTGAAAAAGCTTTTAAAAACCTTTTCTTTTTTTTTTTGCCAACCAACGTGGCAAGAGGGTTGCGCGGGGTTTTGATTTAGAACTAATCTTAAACTTGGTCAAAATATTTCTTTTATCATGGTATTTGTTGCATGTTCTTGATACATAATTGTTTCCAAAACTACCTATAATATGGGCACCAATGCTAAGAACTTATTCAATTTTTTTATAAGGAATGAATCTGAGTTAGAAAATGGGGATCGGGCAAGCGAGGAAGTTAGTTATTTTGGTGTTGGTAAAAGTGCTTGTAGAGCCTTCTTTGTGGATTATCATTTTATTGTATTTGTCAGACTGAAAATAAAGTAGAGAAAGCCATGGTATTCTTGGTGGAAGAATACGCAATTAGGGATCATTACTCATTTGATTACTTCAAATTGAAGGTAAGAATAGTAGGACGGGGGAAGCATTTGCAATTATCTACCTTTATTTTAATTGCTTGTTAGAAGGAGAACAGGTATTAGAGACTTTCCTTTGGTTGTGACTAGACAGTGCGTAGCACTTTAAAATGAGGCAACTCTTGAGCTTGTGTGTCTAGTGGAAATAAGATAATTTCTTGTATTTAATGTGCAATGATAATGGTTATTGGTGAACTTGTAATGAAGCAATCTTGGTTATAATCTTTCTTATTGTAGTGTAGGAAATTGTACTCCTTTATAAGTGAAAGTACAATTTCACACTTAATTTGGACCTATTTTAGTGACCTCCCATTTATGCATTTTTAGCCTTCAAAATAGGCCCCTAATTCCCTTTATTATGCATCCCAAGGCCTATTTTTATCATTTTCCAACACCACAACACACGTTGAACAAATGCATTTAATAAATTAAAGGCCCCGAAATAAATGAGTCTTGGCAATTTAGGTCAAAACCCATTCACCCAAGGCCAAATGGGTCCCCTTTAAGTGCCAAAACATAATTTAAAATATAGTTTTGGTGGTATTTTAATGTTTAAAATTCAAGTTTCAAAGGTTGGCTATCGAGATCTAATATTTGGGAAATTAGAGAAGAAGTCTATAAAGCCTAGTCTTTTCACTATTCAAACTAGGTTGATAAGAGATTGAGAAGATATTCACAAGATTAGCACTCGAGAGCAAGGAGAGAACATTCAATCGAGCAAATTTGAAGTCTTGGAGCAACATTTCATTTCTTTATGCACGTCTTTGAGCTCATTTTGCCAAGTTAGATCAAGCATTGTTCATGATTTGGGGTTGATGCCATTAGTGGATCATGATGGATTCTAGATTTTTGGACACGCACATATCCATTCTCCCTAACCTAATGACTTGTTTCCTAAGTGTTCCCATCTTCAAACTTCATTCTACTAGCTACCTAATGTAAGGTATAATCAGATTTCAAATCTATTAAGGTGTTTTGACTTCTCCCTAACTAGGTCTTTGTCATTTTTTATGTTCATTTAGGGATCTTATTCTAACACACTTGAATAAGGTTTCTTTGCATTTCATCTCTTAACTCCTTAGATGCACTTAAGGTTAGGGCTTGCACACACTCTCATTTATCATATTTCCATCTTTATCAAGGTTTAATTACCAAATTTGGGGTTTGATCAAGGCAAACCTCCATATAAATAAACTAAAAAAATTAGTTTTTTCTATAGACCCAAAGTCGGGACTGAAGATTTGCAAGTATAGGAGCATAGTGAAAACAGAGGGCTACAAAATAAACTTTTGATTTTCCAGAAAGGGATGCAAGGACCCATTTGCCCTTGGGCGAACCTGCCCTATTGCAGAGCCTAAAAACCACTTTTGGATATGGCTACATACCATCTTAACCTTCTCAAATCTATTGGCTAATGGTTGTTTCTATCAATATTGTCATAATACTTTGTGTTTCAAGTGATAGATCTCATAGTTTTGGTTTTTAATGCACTTTTATTCTTCTCCGAAAATTGTTGTTCAGTCATTTTTGTCATAAGGAAGTTGGAAAAGTATATGCATTTCTAACTTGCATAGTTTTCCAACTTTTATAGGAATTTGCAATGTAACTTTTCCAACTTTCATAGGTAATATCATCACACCAAGGGGTTACTTTCCTACATTGTCAAAACCATGGATATACAAGGAATCTGGTTCAATCCTAGTCTTATCTGCTCCAATCTTATCTAAGAGGTTTTTAAATTTGTTTGAAATTTTAGGAATTTGTTCCTCTCCATCTTGTTTGAAATATCATTTGTTTTCTTTTCTTCACCAAAGTATCCCTTACTTGTTAAGGCACAAGTGAATCTTCGTTTATGGTGATGAGTTGGTAAATTGTCATTAACTCCAAAAACTTTTGACAAGGCTTTGTCATGTTGAAAATAATTCAATGATTCGTCACTTATGGTATCTATTAAATCAAGATGCTTCAATGTGAGAGTTGTCTTAGGAGAATCTTGCATAATGGTGTTGATGTTAAGTGAAGGCCTTTTTGTTGCTTTTGTTGTCTAAGAAGGACAATATCCAAGACCATTTTTGTTTCTTGTATGTTAGGCTCTATAGGGGCACGAATGCCTTGTCCATCCACACCACATCCTTTTCCACTATAGCCAAATTACTTCGAGAGTTGATATCATTTCCCATAAAGAGCTTCCATTTCTATCAAAGATGGTGGTTGCTCATGATCAACCTCATCATAACTTCTTGTGTAACTTGTGTCTTCTTCTAAAATTGTTGAGTTGGTTATTGTTGATGGTTCTACCATGTGTTGTGCTGACATCATTGTTTTTCCCTTTTCTTTTCTTGATTCACTTGTTATGATTTTACATTCTCCCATAAACATAGGTGTGAAATCCAGTGAATCCCAATCGTCATCAAATATTTTTGTAACTATTCCAAAACTTTTCTCTTTTTCTTCCTCTTGCCTGGGTTCTACTTGTGAGGTTGGTATTAATGTTTTCAAAGGACTCTTTATTTTTCTTGGTTTGCAAGCAACTTTCTAATTGGAGGTCAAATATGATTGTGTAGACCTTATTCTTATAAACATACTTTATTAAGCGATGCAGGGTTGAAGGGAATCATTTTATTTCATGGATCCATGGCCTACCCAAAAGAATATTATATGAGAGATCTTGAAGCATGACATGGATAGAAATTTGCAATGTAACTTTTCCAACTTTTAGGAGAGCTATAGGTCTAGTGCATATACATTAACAGAAATGGACAACACACCTCTTAAAGAACCTATCAATGTTGTGCATTGGCACATATATTACACTTAACATCTCTTTTGAATAATGTGTATATTAAAGCATGTTGTTAGATTTAGTAGATAGTTTTCTATTTTATCTCACATTGCTTCATTCTTGAAAAAAATTCCTTGTGTGTCCTAAATTATAGATTAATTATTCATTAGTTGTATTATTACTTCTTTTCTATGCTATTCAATTTCATGTGTATTGTGTTAAATTGGATCATTGTATGCATTTGATTTTCCATAATTAGATCATAAGAGTATTTAATTTAACATGATTGCACTTAATCCAAATGTTTTTTATAAGATAAGCAACATTTTCAGGGTGTTGTACCCTTTACACAACAAGCAACAAGGGCCAAAAAAATTAGGTCTAGAGAAATATTACATTAACCACCCAAAAAAAAACACAATAACAATAGACACACAGCCGACAAAACAACGACCCAACAGATAGGACACAACAACAGTAGACTAACTAGCACTCTCCCAAATCTGAGAGAAGAGGTTAATAACATCCTCCCCTACCCAGTTGGGGCCTTCCTCCAAGGCTTCTTATCCATTTCATCCTTGAGTGTAGTATAAAGGGTGTCAGGCGCATGGTGAATCATCTTGATAGTAAACTAAGCCAAACCAGTGAAGTTCTTCTCAAGCTTCTCCACCCACTCCAACAGCATGCGATGATCCTCCCCTTTGTCCACAGTCTTTGCAATATCTTCTTTCTCCATAGCCTGAGGGTCATAGGATTGGGAAGTTGAATCCTCCTTTAGCATCTTGTCTTCCTCCTCCTCTCCCTCTGTGTCTTCCTCTTTCCTATTTCCCTTGCTAGCATACCACTCCTCATCACCGAAAATTTCATTAATCGGCACTTTCTTGTTATTTTTTGCCAGCTTGTCAGATCTCCTAATGCTGGTATTTTCAACCCCCATCTCCACCATAGCAGCAACCATAGTGCTCCCTCAGAGTCTCTTCCCACCACATTCTTCCCATTGTTGACAATGGTTGGCAGCTCCGCTAGACCTTTCTCCTCTTCTTTCACTTTTTTTTAGCTACAGTTTGTTGTCGGTCTTGTGGGGAGCAGATTTGAGCTCATAAATCCCAACTGTAGCATTTGACTAGGCAAGCCCCGCACCACCCTTTTTCTTTTTGGTGGTAGGTTTAGGCTTGGGAGTTTTAATATTCACCAGAGGGGTTTTCCTTTTGGGGCCCTTAGACTCAACCGGGGAGGGATTCACATTGGTTTATGCAAGGGGTTCAACTTCCTCAATACAGACAGTGGAGATGGGTTTGGGTGGGCAAAGCATGAGATGAAAATGATAAATCCTTAGGATGAGGCCCTGGTGGAGCAGCAAGGGAGGAGTATCTTCCAAGTTTTGGGCAGCAATGTCTGAGCATTTCTCAATGGAACTTTCTAAATCAGTGAGTAAGAAAAATGAGAAGCTCAAAAAAAATTATGGTGGAAGTGATTTAAAAGAGGCAAGTGATAATAATAGAAAGTTTTATATCTACCCTCCAAAGTGACATAATTCATGAGAGTGAGACAAACCTGATCCCACCTGCAAGAGTGCTTCTCTTTTAAAGCCAGACTAGGAGTGACTAGGTTTTTCATTTCCTTTAAAGAAGGCATTGAGACTTTCATTTTCTCGAGCCTTGGTGTGCTTAGGTACTTCTTCCCGGTACAATAGAGCCCTATCACCTGTGCAATCACCTCCTCATTGACCTCGAAGGAGATACTACCCATGGTAACACTTCTTTCTTTCCAGGAGCTCATGAATTGCACTGACATCCTCAAATCATGACCAACCAAGCATTCCATCAAAGGTGCCAGCCCTCCTTTGACATAGATGTGCCAAACCATAGGGTCCTTGTGGAATTCCCCATAATTGTCTAGCTTCATCCTCACCCTATCACCATCCATCTCATCGCACTTCGCATTGCAAAACTAGGAATCCTGCAAAAGAAAAAGATTAAAAATTTTGTTAATTTGAGAGGTCACCAAAACATCACTTCTTTTAAGCTAACCAAGAAGGCTTTGGGTAATCAATATGGTATGTAGTTCAAGAGTTATTTCCAAAAAGGCAATCTTCGTGAGCCCATTAATGAAAATATTTAAACACCTACGACCAGGTTTGTGAAAAATGATGACATTAGGAGGTTTTCCTTCCACGTTGCCATTGCACAAGTATCGATGAAGAATGGTCATGGGGCCAAATTTAGCCTTCCCTAAAAATCTTCCTTTATCATTAGTAACTTTTTAGCAAAGTTGATAGGACAAAGCATGAGCTCCATGCCATAATTATTAGTCACATCAAATTTGAATTTGGAAGTCCGTAAGGATATGCGAAGGCCAAGACAAGTTCGCAAATAAAAATTGCTTAAGGCTTAACCCAACTTGGTCAATACCCTATTGTACTTCCCATAACTACTCATAATTAGCTTTGTAACCTCTATCTCCATCCCATTATTGAAATTTTGCTGCAAATTTAACACCTCAGCATTCATCTTCATCCATATCACACAAAAAAAAAAATATGTGGACCACCCCCAAAGCCACGATGATTGCAATTTTATATAACATCGTGATTAACAAAGGTGCTCTGCTCCTTAAGGATAATACCTTGTATTCTCGATAGTAGGTATCTAATACTCCTCCAACACAACTCTAATAGGAGCCAAGATTGGCCAAAGCAGTAGCAACTTGATTACCCTCCCTCAAAATTTGAGTAAAAATCTTCATATCCAACATCAACACCAAATGATTTACTAACAAGATATCTCTGGTGCTCCATCCTAATAATCTTTCCAATTTGACAAAGTCAACCACCAACTTGGAATCCCCTTCTATGTGCAATTTCTTCATCCCCATAGTAACAACTAACCAGATGCCCTTTATTAGGGCCCTCACTTCCGCAGTCATGGAGGTTTGAATCCCTATACCCCTCAAGTAACTAGCCACAAAGTTACCCCTACAATCCCTGATAATCCCCCCTATGCTTGCCCTACCCAGGTTTCCCTTGGCTGCACCATCAAAATTGAGTTTATACCATCCATGATCTGGAGATTTCCAAACTATGTCCTATCTAGCTTGGACCCAAGAATTGTTAAAGGAGTTGACCTCGAGATTCTGGTTCCAAGCTTTAGCCATTTTAATCTCCCATTCAATAAGAGCTTTGTCTAGGGTTTTCCCATTGTAAATTGAAATATTATGAGAAATCAGTCTTAGCCCTATACCAAAAACCTCCTTAGGACTCATCTCAATATTCCTAAAAATTCAGTTGTTCCTCTCTTTCCACAAGCACCGATTAGATCGCCCTATCCAAAAGTTGTATCTAAATGAACATAAGTGTTTAAGTTAGATCGCATGCATAAAATTAGATCATGAAGACATTTATTAAATAATCTACACCAAGACTGTTTAATAGATCACATTAACATCTAATCTAAATAAGAACACATATAGAAACAAAATGCTTATATATTAATCACAAAGATTTTATATACATGATCACCACAATGCAGCATAATACAAACATAAATGCATCTAGGTGGGCATGTGACTACTGGATCCCTGGGGACCTAGTGGTGGTGCTCAAAAGGAGACGGTGGATCATGTGTAGCTCATGGAACTAACCCGCTCTTGTAGGCCTATGAGCTCACCCTCTACAAAAACTACACATACAAATAGTGCGATGTGTTCCTACTCCGCCTGATCCCTATTTTCCTATAGTCTCTCTTGATCTTCTTGAACTCTAGCAAGCTCTCCCTATAGTTTTTTGAGCTTTTCCCATATGACAACAACTAACTCAATCTCGATTGGAACTGAGGTGGCTCAGAGCTCCTCATATGCAACTTGAAGCTTTGTGAACATGCAATGCTCGATTGCTCCTCTTGAACTCTATAATCATCAAGGGCCCTCATAGCCTCCTCATAAGTGGTCCTCCATTGTGCTAAAGGCTCAAATAGGTCTACATGGTGCCCCACTATAGGTGGTGGCCCATGCTTTGCTTGTGTAGCCTGTTGCAGGGGAAAGACGGGGGTCATTTGTGTAATGATCTCTCTAACAAAATATTGCCACCACTGGATATCACCTACAACAAGTAAAACATAAAATGCATCATAACATGATATAATAATAAATCCATAACTAGAAATTAAAACATAATAACAATAATACATTACTACCTAGGCCACTAGCTCGTCGATCAAAATCCTGATGGGTAGGAAGTGTGGAAGGTTTAGCACCACTGTTCCCTCTGTGCTCATGAGATGCCATGATTTTTGTGCTAGATGACCTCGATCAGGTGACTCTAGGAGGAACTATGGGTCTCTCCTCATGGTAATTTGCAATATCCATCAACTCCATAGGATCATCTCTCATCAACTACTCTACCTCATCCTCCTCATCCTCATCTACCATCTCAGATGCTCTATCCTCATCCTCTATGTCCCCATCCACTACTTTGTCCCCTCTCTCCTCCCCATAACTTGGATGAGGTCTAGCATTTCCAACAAGGTGCTTCTTAGAGAATACCATTGCAAGTCATGCTCCCATCCACAACTGCTCATAGGTTATTGTGGCACCTACGTCATCATGATCTAATGTTGGGGGCATGTATGGATCCTCGTCAAAATCACTAGAAATGACATCATCAGTGGTAGGTCATCAGACATCTCCTAGACGGGCGTCACTTTGTGTTGCTCTCAGGTACATAGGCCATCGCCTAGGAGGTAGCTGCCTCTATCCAAACTATCTCATGACACAATCATATTAGAATGGAAAGACTATATAATCATGTCACCCCAATAAGAGCCCATTATGTTGCATCTAACAAGTTTTTGTGTGAGATCTAGCCACTGTGGTATGGTCCTATAGGGTCTCCATACTATGTTGTCCTCATCGAGTTGATCAAACATAACCCTCCAAAACCACAGGTACCCAACTCACCAAATTCATCTTAGTGTGTAGTTGAAAGCTCAAGGGTAATCACTGACCACTACCATGGGATCCTATCGGCCTTGTGCATGTCATATGCTCAAAGTACCACACTTGTAAAAGTGTACAATGAATTATGCTATGTATCTCTCTATGTACAAATAGCCCAAGATCATAATATAAATGAGCTAACATACTGCGATCCCAAGAATAGACAGTCTAATGTTGCTCCATATGTCGAATGGTATGAATGAGGCTTCCATCTAAGCGAGTGCATCATCCATTTGGAACTAGTGTTAAGGCTATTATGATGACCATAATGCATCATAACAAGGGTACACAAGAATACAACATCCACTCTAGCTTGACTCATGGTCCCATGCACTTTGTAGTTGTAGGGTAGCCAAAACAATACTAAATATCTCCCCACATCTATTGGTATGTTTGACCCTCGTCAAAGTAAACCACCTATCCACAGATGGCTATCCTAAATATTCAGTGGACATCCTCTAATGTGACTGCCATCTTGCCAGAAGGTAGTTGGAATATGCACGTATCAACATTCCACCTCTCAACGAGTGCCATCAACATGGCATCATGATACCTTGTGGGTGGCATGAGGTAAGTCCAAAGTAAACTTGTCTCATGTCCCGGAGAAGGGTAAAGAGATGGCCGCCTAGGCACTACCATGCACATGGTGGAACTTGGAAAAGATGGAATAAATCATCAGTAATACATCTAAAAAAGTCAATAGAACCATTAAAAATACAATTAATCTATCTTGGGATGCTTTGGCCATTTTTGGACGAGGGTCCAAGACACTTTAGTCATTTTGGGACGCTTTATGCCAAAATAGGACACTTTGCGACAATTTTGGATGGGGTGCTAGAGTCTCTAAAAATGCATAAAAAGGTGTTTAGAACATAAAAAAAATCAAAAGAGAGTGTAGAATGGACTCATTGTATAGTGGAGCTCACCTTGTGCAACCTCCTCTCGTAAAACATCCAATTTGGGAGGTTAGTACACTCATTGGTCGGACATGTCTACTCCTTTCTACAAAACTATAATTTTCAAAAGGTAAATGTCAAAATGATAGTTACAATTGTCATTTTCATTCATACATAGTCAAATTTATTAAAGAAAACACATTTCATTCAAACCAACATAATGGGGGCTAGAGAACTATGTTTTCAATGTTGTTTATTACATTGGATTCGTAATTTTGTCCTCGATCTTATCTAATGTCTATGAATATGTGGTATTATACTTTCAATACCCTATTATAGATGTTTCTGATCACACATAAATCAATTTGATGAGGTTATATTGCTACCCTAATTCCACCTTCATAAAGCAAGTAGAATCAAGAGGCATACATCTACTCCCAAATTTGATTCTCTATAGAAGTTTGATAAGATGATTTTAAATACCTAACAAATCAATTTTGTAGGATGTAGTTCCTAACATTGTGGTTTTGCAAATTACTACATTAGGAGGCTTCATTCTCCCCATTTGTGAATGAATCCATATGAGTATCCTTTTATAAAGCATAATTCACTTTCAAAGTACTTTAACTTGCATATGCACGTAGTGTCATATGGCCGCTAAAGTGGGGGCTAAATGTAGTGTAGGAAATTGTACTCCTTTCTAAGTGAAAGTATTTCACACTTAATTTGGATCTATTTTAGTGACCTCCCATTTATGCATTTTTACCCTTCAAAATAGGCTGCTAATTCCCTTCATTATGCATCCCCAAGGCCTATTTTTATCATTTTTTGACACCACAACATGCATTGAACAAATGCATTTAAATAATTTAAAAGCCTCGAAATAAATGAGTCTTGGTAATTTAGTTCAGGACCCATTCACCCAAGGGTGAAGGGTCCCCTTTAGGTGCCAAAACCCAATTTAAAATATGTTTTTGGTAGCATTTTAATGTTCAAATTTCAAGTTGTAAAGTGATAGGTCTAGATAATGGCTTAGTTTCTGTTGTTTTTATACCTATTTTAAGATACTTTTAAACATATTCTCGAGACAATGTCCCTACATTATACTATCCTTTTATATCCATTATGCAGACTTAAACCTTAATTATGATGATGGAATTATGGTTATAATATGTTAGTATTATATGGTTGATATGAATAAATGTATGGAATGTTATGAGTTAATTGTGATAGTTATCCTCGTGTACATGTTTTACGGAATTAACTTGTTTGCAGTTGAAGAGGAATTATAGCGCAGTAGTTGCGAGGTGAACCCATAGCAAAAGGGATGACTAGACACTGAAGTAGGGGAAGTTCCAAGTTAAGTTGAACGTGGTGATTGTTGATCAAAGGCACTTAATGAAGATTGGGTGTGCGTTATTATAACCAATTTAATAAATGTTGAAGAAGAGGTCTCCTTTGCCTATGGAATTTTGACAAGTGGTTGTATGTTTATATATATGGTTCTATTTTGACAGAGTTCTAGTTTTGATAGGATTCTCTTTCCTTTTCAATTATAGGTTGAATAATTCAAGTCTTAATTCTACGCTCTATTATCTGGGAGTGGAGTTAATGATTTTGGTTAGTTGTTGCTTTTAATAATAACTCCCTTAGTTTTTATATAGTTGTTGGTTGAATCCATAGGATAGTTAGTTGGTTTTTGTCAGTTTTATGTTACCAATTACTTTTAGTTTAAAGACATGAAAAATATTCCAAATGATTGAGTCCAAACTATGGAAAGATCTTTTGTAATCTTTTACAATATGCAATGAATGGATTTAATCTTATGGGATGTGTAGAATCTATTAGTTAGACTGAGTTTAGTTAAAGTGGCAACAGTTACTTGAGCAAGACACTCAAGGTATTGTTCTTCACTTCATCTTTCAGTTATTTATTTCTGCCAATAGTTGTTATTAGTTTATCATTATTCATGAATCATATGCAAGTTGATTGGAATTTCATTTCTTGCTTATTATGAATGAATGCTTGTGAATATGCATGTAATGATCATTAGTAGCACTTCGAAGGATAGTTCAACTAAGTCATTAGTTTTTATTAAGTTTTTAGTTAATGTAGTATTAATTTATTAGCAAAAATTTAGTTATAGTATTTGATGTAGGTATCCGTAGCAATTAGTTTTGGGTTATGTTTTTACTATTTTACAATTAAGTAAATTTCCAGTGAGTAGAATAACTTAAGTAGGATAGTTTAGGCAGTTTTAAGTCCATGAAGGCATATACAATGTTGCACCATCATAAGCTTACAAGCCTTGGGTTGACAATTAAATGTGCTCTTAAGCAATGTAGAGTGGACTGCTCAGCCAGTTCAACATTTGAATTGAGTAGATTCTACAAGTTTACAATACATTATCTTAGAATCTACATTTTTGGCATCGTTGCTAGGGATGGTGCTATATTCATAGATTAATTTTTCCAATTTTCATAGCTAATTTCTTTTTGAAGCATTTAGGACTGGTAGATACTATCTTTTTCAACACCATACATATACTAACATTGTGCAAGACTGCTAAATCTAAAGCTATATTTCATGTATGTGGAGGTAGAGAGATTCCTTCGATAGGTTCCTTCCCTCCACATGTCAGGAAGCTATTGCAAAAATTGGTGACTGTAGTACTCATAGTGAACGTACCACTGAAGAAGAAACTTCCTTCTCACCAACATCCTACACACATACAAAAGGAACATACCGCACCATGGGTGATGTAGCAGATGATGATGTAGACTGACCAATATTTGAGTTCCCTATCACTAACCAATAGAGGGCTACATTGTTGAAGAATATTCCTCCTTCAACATTACCAGTATTTTATGGGTTAATGACTAAGGACCCAGATACATTTCTCTTTGAATTTGATGTCCTATGCAAAAATTATGACTATCCTTCTGATGCACATAGGTTAAATCTTTTCCCTACCACTCCCAAAGATACAACTTTGAGATGGTTTGTGGGATTAGGTAAGGATGTTGTTCCTGATTGGGACACCATGAAGACAATGTTTTTAGATAAGTATCAGAACTATTGTAGAGGACCTGACAAGAGGAAAGATGATATATTCAGAATGACACAAAAGGACGATGAGCCCTTAGAAGATTATATGGAAAGATTTAACTTTGCTCTAAAGAAAAACTCTTAGAACAAGCTATCAAAAGAGTCTCTCAAGTTAGTCTTTTTTAGGGGAGTCAATGAAGACTGTATGGATGCCTTGAACCTCGTTGGCCAAGGAGATATTTCTTAGCTACCATTTTTAGACATCTGTAAGGCCTACAAGAATTATTCTAGGACCTTTACAAAAATTCCAAGAGGAATTAGAACATCAGTGATTGGTAAATCATCTATTAGATTTTTAAAGATAGAGTTGAGCAATCTATTATCCAACATGAAGGAGGATATAATCATTAATTTGGAAACTCAATTGGATACTTTCTGTAGACACCTAAAAATGACCTAGGCCTGCAAGATTCATTTTTACCACTTTCGTCCTAGCATAATTAAGACATTTAATTATGTCCTTGGTCCACATTCGACTATTGATTAAATAATTCATAATTATTTAATTAATTCATGTCATTTATTCTTCATGATTATTAAATAAATAAATTTTATTTATTTATTAATACGTCATTAACTGTCTAAGTCTTTCTTTAATTAAATAAATTTCTTAATTTATTTAATTCCCCCTTCTGCATTTCATTCTTATTGATTATTAAATAAATGAGTTAGATTTATTTATTTAATACGTCACTGATGGTCTTAATTAAATAAATGGATTAATTTATTTAATTAATTGATCTTATCTTCTAAATTAAATAATTAAATTTAATTATTTAATTGCCAATTAACATTCTTCTCATTTTAAATAAATTAAATTATTTAAAATGTCATGTCAATTTTAATTGTCAGTCCTTTTTGATAAATAATCTAAAAAAGATTATTTATTATCTCATAAAATCCATAATTTGAATTATTTTAATTCAAATTAGTAATTAATCTTCCAAAAATTAAGTAATCGGGCAGATTTTTGATTTTCCAAATCTTATCTTCAGTCCAAATCTTATCTCTTTGATTTTTCGAATCTTGCAAATCAAGCAATCTTATCTTATTGATTTTTTGAAAATATTTATTTTCTAATTAATTTGTCTCATTTATTCTCCACCGTCGATCTGATTTTATTTTGACCGTTCGATTAAGGATTTTTCCCTCACCCTAATTAGGGATTCTCAGACTTAATCTGGACCGCTCATTTTAGGTTCTCATCATCAATTAATCTCGCCCGTCCATTCGAAATGACATTTTCTATAAAATGGCATTTTCCTCTCACTTTTCGAACACACACATGCTGACATTTTGCATAATAATTATAGGCATTTACTCACTTGCACATTTATTGTCATAGGCAATTTTAGTGTTTAATATAGTCATTTGATCAATTTTGGCATTTGGTTTAGGTATAGGCATTGGCAATTGTAGTTATTGACATAGGCATTTAGATTTTTAATTAAATCCTTCGAAACTTGCTTTAGTCTTGTCTCTTGTCATGGTTGCTCATACACAAATCTAAGGCATCTTTATTTACTGCAAGCTAGGAGGTGTAATGAAGGTGAACCATGGAAGATGAAGATATCTGGTAATATCGTTCCCTTTATTTTCATTTCATTTCCTTTGTACTTTGTTACTTCATTGGATTTTAATGTTTATTGATTAACAATCTAACGATCTAATTTTCCATTGATTACATTGGTGAACCCGACTCCGTTTTCTCATTTCCGTACAGTTTTTTGTTGTTTTGCAGGTACAGGTACGGATCGACACAAGTGTCTTTTAAAAAAATCGTGATGCATTTTATGCATCGCGACGCATCTGCTTATAAAAGCGCCACAATCGACCTAACAAGCCGCAACTGACAACCAGAACGACGCATATGACATGTCGAGCCACAGTTGAAGACCCGAACGACGCATCTGCCCTGTCAAGCCGCATCTATCTGGTAAAAATTTTCTTTCAATTTTGAGGTTCTGATTTTTGGATTTTGGGTTGTTTTAGGTTTCAGGTTTTCTGGTTTTCTGTGTTTTTTCTTGCATGTTGGCTAGATTAGATTTTTTTTTTGTTACTAATATTTTCTTGTAGAATGTGGCGATCCTCATTCATGTGTCGAATACCATTGCTTAAAAAGACTACTAATTCATTGTTTGCAGATTCGAATGTCGAAGAAGGAATAAACAAACTTTGTGCTTGTTTTTCTTAGATTAGCAAACATTTGATTTTGGTGCATATAAAAGGAACTCATGTCTTCTATGATTGATTGTGCTTGCAAAATGGTAGGTGAGTATGCTCTCACTTGGTGAAAACCTTGTAATCAGAAAACCAAACCCATTCTTATCTGTTATTTACTCTGACTTGGTATATCAGAGTATCCTCTTCCCTTGCGCTTTCGGGCGATCTTGGGTGTAAGAGAAACGGTTACCAACTCTAGAAATTGGGCCTGCCTGGGGATTTCATCACCCCAACGTGACTCAAACCGGCAACAGAGTTAAAGCCAAGCTACCCCCGACTGGTATATAAATGTAAACCTTAAGGGAAAACCTAAGGTTGTGAGTGCGGATGTGTCATACGGACGAAGTTGTACTCCCTTAAACCCTGTTGAGCTTAACCTCTTCAAGCTGGAGTGCCACCTTAATGGTGATTAATCTCTTTCCCCATGTATGGCCACTCGAATGAGGGTTCTGAACTAAAAACTCTTGTGTAGTAAGCCAAAATCCTTCTATTTGCTAGCGCAGCACCAGTCGGTGTGAAGGCATCCACACTTTCGTAGTTTGTAGTAGAGGTGATCAGCTCGCCATGGGAGTTTCATGGGGGTTGGAAGCTTGGTTGGCCTGAGAAGATAGTGCACTGTAAGGGGGAGCCCGTGCAACCAAGCTTCTGAATTCACACGATACAAATATGCAGTTGGGGAAACTCGCGTGGAATCTAGCGAATATTGGCATGGCCTAACCTAGGATCATGCTTATCTGATGTGTGTTTGGTTACTTTTAAAACACTGTGTTTGTCAAGTGTTTTCTGGTTCTATCACAGTTCAAAATAAAACACTCATCAAACAGATCAAAATTTCCATAAAAAATGACAAGAAAATCACTTTGAAATTAAACTGAGTTGCATCTGTCACACCACAACTAATTTTATGCAACGCAACTGCTCTGCTAAACCACATTTGAGACCTAAAACGACGCATCTGTAGGAATTGCGACGCATCTATCAACTTAAAAGCCGCATATGCAAAACCGAACCACATCTGCTAAACTGTGACGCATTTGTAGTTTTGAGCGACGCATCTGCCTGTCAAAACTTAAAATGTCATATTCGAAACTTGAAGTCCTCAATTTGTCCACCATCTGTCAAACACTGTCACCAAGAAGACTCTGTCAGAAACCAAAACTTGAAAGTGCTCAAAGTCTTGACCATTAGTTTGCATTAGTCACCATAGGTTTCATAACTCATTCCTTTTCATTGCATACACTTGACATTAGACTATCCCTAGGTTCATATTTTGCATACTTAGGATTAGGAAAATCTTAAGCACACTTTGCAAAGTCATTGTTTTCGAAATTAGACCCTCTTGGACCAAGTTATCAAACCTCCTTTTAGTCATTGTCCTCTTTTGTGAGATTCTTCCAACTCAAAAGTCTAGTTGGGAAGACTCACTAGTCATTTAGACCTTGTCAACTTGTCATTTCCAACAAAGTCCTTTAACAGTCAAAATCGAAAACAAAGTTCAAGCTTAGAAATGCTTAGATAACCTTGTCTTACATTGCATACAAATTGCATATCCTATTCACGAAAAACCAAAAACATTAGTCATTCTAGTTGTCATTTTGAAATTAGACTTCACATAGTGTCATACTTGCATTTAGTTGTCATTCCCTTTTGAGCAATCTCATTTATGGTTGAAACCAGACTTCAAAAACAAAAGAGACAAATGGAAAACTTTAGGCAAGACCCCCCGTTTACTGTCAACAATCCTCCACATGACTCAAACTGGACCTTGTACGATCCATTTTCCAATTTAGACAATCAACCTCCAGTGACAACACAATCCTCGTCAAACAGTACATTCGAACTCTACTTGCAAAGAGATGAAAATGGTCAACTACTTCAGGAAAACATAGAGGCATTGACACAAGACCCAGAGGCTTGTCAGCTTGTTGAAGCAATAGCTTGTCAGGACAGAGACAGATTCGTAGCTATGCTCTTGAGTGAAGGAGCTAAGTTACCACAAGGATTTGACGTTAACATGCTAAATTTGACACTTCATGACCCTAATGCCAACAACGCAAATAACATGTCACATAGTGGTCAACTTTTAAATACTATGAGCAATACTTCCTTTGGGACTAGAACGACAATAAATACCACTCCCAACATCCCAAACATTTCCAACACAATAAATACCACATCTATTGGGGGATCACAATCATCCACAATACCCACAACATCCACAACACTACCCCAATCGGATGGAACCACTCTTGGCTCCTCAACAATATGGGAAAATTATTCCAATCCTCTTTTTACCGTGACAGTTTATACCATGGGGGCATCATCAAGTCACCACAATCCCCCCTTGACAACTACATCTACTACCATGAACACAACTTCGACAAATCCGTTCAGTAGTATTTCACAAAATCCTTCGGGAGGAGCCACAGGACGTATCTTTATCCAAGGACAACAACAAAAGGTTAACACGACAACACAGTCAAATGTCATTGCCTCCCAAGGTACAAACACAAACATCCCCCTTGTACAAAACCAACAATTTACACAAGGGGGCCAAATAACACAACCCATGACATCATTGACACACTATAACAGTCATGGTCACAACATCCCCCAAATAATGACACACATGGCTGGGGGACACATCCCAACATATTCATCCAACATTCATACTCATCAACATGCACCCAATCATAACTTCCAATACCAACAACATATCACTCCACACACGTCATACGTACCACAACAATCCATACCGCCACAATACACCAATACTCAAGCACACCAGACAGGAGCACATGGTGTACCAGGAAATCCAACATACGGAAACATAAACGACCCTACCATAGATGAACTTAAAGCAAGAATGAGGGATATGGAGAAAACTATCCAAAACATGTACATTTCAGGCAGGAAATCAGAAAATATCATATGACCTAGATGTATACCCATTTGACACAAACTTATACATGCCTGCTTTTCCACCAGGATACGTATCCCCCAACTTCACAAAATATAGAGGCAAGACAAATCCCATTGAACATGTTCGTGAATTCGCAACCAACTGTATGGATATCGCCTACAAACCAACATACTTGATGAGACTTTTTTCCAAAAGTCTGGCGGGTCAAGCCCTTGAATGGTTTTCAACGCAAAAGGATATCCAGACATGGGATGAGCTTAAACACAAATTCATAAGAAATTACGCGTACAACATTAACATGGATACCTCTATCACTAGCTTGTGCAATCTCACACAAGAAGATTTGGGTAGAACATTTATCCCGTTCTTTCAAAAATGGAGAAGCCTTGCTAGTAGATGTCACATTGACATCCCCGAAAGGGAAAAAGTCGACATGTTTGTCTAAACACTTCTAGGGCCCCTAAAATTCGCATTGCAAATACATTATTGCACAAACTTCACAGAATTGGTCGAAAAGGGGGTCTAGATTGAGAAAGCCCTTATTGCAAAGGGAGAACTGAGATATGGTTCCAAAAACACAAACGCCAATCCACCCGCTAACAAAAACAAATATTGGGTTAAAAATAAGCACGTTACAAATGACGGTGTTGTCGACGCCAAGACTGCAAACACTGTAGGTCCTGTATTGGCCCTGAAGGGGGTTCAACAACAAAACAGACCAACAACAACATGGACACCTCCTCCCAATAATCCTTCAAATAACCAAAGTGGTCAAAATAATCAGGGACAATACCGTCAGATGAGACAATTTCCTAGGGGTCGCACATACACCCATTTGGGTGAACCCATTGAAGAAGTCCTTAAGAAATGCATCCAGCATGGGGTCATCACACTTCCAGAAATAAAACCATGACCCAGGACAATTCAAACCAACATGGTGGAATGACAATGCACTTTGCGAATACCATCGAGCAAAAGGGCATACAACCTCTAACTGTCGACAATTGAAAAACATAATACAAGACCTTATCAAAAATCACACCATCGAAGTAGGTGGATCACAATTCACCTCCAATTCGGATCATACTATCCATACGAATCCACTGCAGGACCATGGTTCTCATAATGCTTCCACTTCAGGTTCACAGAACTAAGCTAACTTCACTCGAGCCAAGAACGATTATTCTAGTGGACCAATTATAAATAATGTCAAAACTAATGATGAGTACATCAATACCATTACGGTCAAGAGAGCACCCCAGTGTAATGCTACTACACAAAGTGGCAAGGTTACTATAGCTGGTCCACCTCCCCCTAGACAAGCCAGAATCACTATACCAGGCCCATCTGCTAAACAATCACAACCTGCTGCATCGGCTAAACAACCAAAACCTGTCTCAACCCCACAACAGTGGAAACCCAAAAGTCAGTTCAACCTCATTGACCAACTAGGAAAGACTCCTGTGCAAATATCTATCCTTGAGCTGCTTCGTATCTCCCCTGTGCACAAAGAAATCCTAGACAAAACTCTCCTAGAGTCGTCGGTCCCTAAGGACATCGATGTCAATCAGTTTGAAACTATGGTGGGATATCTCACCATGCCGCACCACATCACTTTCTCGGACCAAGACTACTCATCACATAAAACCAACCACAATGACGCATTACACATAGAAACTTCTGTCCACAAGCACAAAGTTAGATGGGTTTTAGTAGATGGCGGAGCAAGGTTGAACATATGCTCCCTCAAATTGGTTAAAGCTCTAGGGTTCTCTGATGCATGCGTAGACCCAACGAAAAGCATAGTGATCAAAGCATACGATGACGAGGAACGCTCTTCATGGGGTGTTATCTCTCTCCCCATCAGAGTGGGACCGGTCATTGTAGACACAACCTACCAGGTCCTGGATTTAGAACTACCATATAACATCTTACTTGGTCGTCCATGGATTCACGCTTTAAAATCCATTCCGTCTACATACCACCAATGCCTCAAGTTTCCATTTTACGGCACAGAAGTAACCATATACGAAGACCCCGACCCTTTCCAATATTGTACCAACTTAAGGGGTATCTCTGAGAATCGAGTACCTATTAACCGAGAAGCACCTGGCTCCTCATCATCCAAGTATCTCGACCCTTCCACACTCACGTCATCTTCCACATCCACTCCATCCATGTCTTCCACCATACCACCACCTTCCACCAGCCCTAAGACTGAATCAACTGTCAAAATCCAGGACCTCGTCTACGGAGAGTTCAAACTAAATACAACATACAGCATAACTACAATACCCACTTCTCCAAAGATATATGGTCGGCCATGTTTTAGAATGGAACCTCGAGAAACTTTCAAAGTTCCACCGAATACAGTCTTTATCAAGTGGGGAGACATGAGTGATGAAGACCTTGTTGACATCACAAGATGGATCTATAAGGATACTGTCACATTACCTCCATTACCAGTTCAAAAATATGGCAAGGGTTACAACATCATGAAGGCTAAAGGCTACGATGGTACTAGTGGCCTTGGAAAAAAAAAATTGGTCGAAGGGAACCCATAGAAACTCTTCAAACTCCGAAGTATCTTGGATTAGGGTTTGGATCATTCAACAATGACGATCGACATACCTTGGGACTTTCAAATGAGAGAGTACGTGCTTCTAACAGTGTCGAGACTACTAGGGAAATCCTCGCCGAAACAAACTCCCATGAGTGGGAATTTGGCTCAAAACGATCCCTAAGTGACTATTGTCTTGATGATTTGTTTGTCAAACCAGGGGAACTAACCTCTGAACAACAATTTTGGCAAACATTCAAAATTGAACAAACACCAAATGGTCAAAGTCCCACTACCAATTCCCATGTCGTACAACACCCGTCATCTGAAACCCCTCAGTCTAATCTATCTGAAGTGTCAGACGACATTGATAACCAGGACTCTAAAACGTTCACTCCTTACTATGACAACAAATAGGATACTAGTGAAGGAGAATACTGGATAGAGTCCGATGTAGAGTTGGATGATGATAACCTCATCTACAACATCACCGAATCCATCTGCATGCTATCTGCATCCTCACCCCAATTCACTAGCCTTGACGATGGCATTTCTTTAGTTTACCTTGAGCTAGTCGATTGGGACCAACAAGGACCACCAGTTCTGGACACATTTCAGAATGATGAGGCAATTGTCGAATTCATGGGATTACGGGAAGGCATACCTAGTGGGGACCACAAATCAGGATATGCCATTGCTTTAGACCGCATGACATACTTCGGTGAGACTATCTAGTCCTCTAGTCGCAAAAGTAAAAATAAAGTAAAAAATGAAACGTCTCTAGGTGAAAACCGAAAGGCACCTCTTGACGATAAAATAGTAAAAATAAAGGATGAATCTGTGGGTGAAAACCTCTCTGAGGCACCCAAAGATGGAGGACTGGACTTTCTCCCTGTGCAATAGGAGAAATCGGCCATGCTTATTGAAGACACAATAGAGGATAACATTTCAACTGCAGAAGACCCCAAGATGGTCCTATTTACTGCATCATTGACTGATGAAGAGAAGCCAGAATTTCATAAATTCTTTGCAGAACAGAAAATCAACTTTGCATGGTCCTACACTGACATGCCAGGATTGGACCCAAAACTGGTTTGCATCATCTGCCACTATTACCCAATGCTAAACCAGTCAAGTAGAAGTTGCGCAAAATGCACCCTCAAGTTGCTCTATTGGTCAAGGCCGAGTTAAAGAAATTATTGGATGTCGGATTCATAAGGTCTATAGATTATGTTGAATGGATTTCCAACCTAGTGCTGGTGACAAAGCCAAATGGGTTGATTCAGGTATGTACAGACTTTCAGGATCTAAATAAAGCATGTCCAAAGGATGACTTTCCTTTGCCCAACATTGACATCATAGTTGACCTAACTGCAGGAAATGAGATGCTATCCCTCATGGATGGTTTCTCCGGCTATAATCAAATCTGCATTGCTCTTGAGGATCAGCACAAAACAACGTTTACATGCCCATGGGGTACATACTGTTGGAATATCATGCCCTTCAGTCTCAAAAATGTAGGTGCCACATATCAAAGGGCTATGACCACGATCTTCCATGACATGATGCACAAAATAATGGAGGATTATGTAGATGACCTCTTGGCCAAATCAACAACAAGGAAAGATCATTTGAAGGTACTCGACATAATTTTCAAGAGACTTGAAGAGTACAAAGTTCGGCTAAACCCTAAGAAGTGTGTTTTTTGGGTCACGTCAGGTAAACTATTGGGGTACATAGTTTCCAGAAGAGGCATAGAGGTCGATCTGACAAAGGTCAAAGCAATCATAGACATGCCTCTGCCCAGAGGGATCAATGAACTTAGAACTCTGCAAGGTAGAGTATAATCTATTCGCTATTTCATAGCCCAATTGGCAAATAAGTGCCACCCATTCCAGTACCTATTGCGCAAAGGTGTTCCATTTGTATGGACGGATAAATTTCAAGAGGCCTTCTAGCAAATAAAAGATTACCTGCTATCAACACCAGTCCTCATGCCTCCCATTCATGGAAAGCCATTGATTCTATACATCTCGACTACTAGTTCAGCATTGGGGGCATTACTGGCCCAAAATGATCATGAAGGAAAAGAAAGAGCAATCTATTACATCAGCCGCACACTGATAGGCTATGAGTTGAATTACACATACATTGAACGTGCATGCCTCGTTGTTGTCTTTGCATCCCAAAAACTAAGACACTACATGCTCAGTCATCAGACACAACTGGTTGCCAAGATTGATCCATTGAAATATCTACTAAGTTGAGTAGCATTAACAGGCCGATTGGCAAAATGGGTCATGATACTAAGCGAGTATGACATACAATATGTTGAGCGGAAGGCAATAAAAGGGCAAGTAATAGCAGATCAACTAGCGGATGCACCAATTCAAGTCACTCATCCCTTCGTAACTGATTTTCCTGATGAGTCCATTTGTCATGCGGAACCGACAGTACCATGGAAGCTGTATTTTGATGGCTCTCATACTGGTCATGGCTCAGGTGCGGGAATATTATTTCACACCACAGGGAGATTCAATTTCTAAGTCATTCAGGATCGCTTTCCCTTGTACAAATAACATTGTTGAATATGAAGCACTAGTCACAAGTCTCAAGTTGGCAATCAAATGGAAAATTCAGACATTGCTTGTATTCGGGGATTCCCAGCTAGTAATCAACCAAGTGAATGATGACTATGAAACAAAGGATGAGAAGTTGCTTCCCTACAAGAGGATGGTGGATAGTTTCCTGACATACTTCCAACTGATTTTTTTTTAACAAATCCCCAGGGCACAAAATAAGGCAGCTGATGCAATGGCTACTATTATTTCTCTCTTGGACATCCCTAAAAATGTGTCACAATTTGAGTTCTTAGTAGAGCAGCTTTTGATACCAGCATATGATATCCCAGAGTCAGAAATGGTGTGTGAACTTGTTGGTCCCAACTTCCCTTGGTATTAGGACATTTATGACTACCTAAAATCCCAAACCCTTCCACCGAACTTATCCAATAACCAAAGGAAGTCCTTCATTAGAAAATCTGCAAGATATGCCATTATCAGTGACACCCTATACCGCCATAGTTTCGACGATACCCTCCTTAGATGTCTTGACACCGACGAAGCATGTACGAACTTACGAGAAGTGCATGACGGTATATGCGGATCTCATTCGAGTGGTCCTACTCTGGCTAAGAAACTAACAAGACTTGGGTATTATTGGCCGACCATGGAAAAGGACGCAATTGAGTATGTCAGGACTTGTCGCAAATGTCAAATACATAATGACTTGGTCCATGCTCCAGCACAAGAACTCCGGCCAATCACTTCTCCTTGGCCTTTCGCTCAATGGGGACTCGACCTCGTGGGTAAGATTCACCCAACCTCATCCAACGGCCATAAATTCATTATTACCGCCACTGAGTATTTCACAAAGTGGATTGAAGCCATCCCATTGACATACATTACCAACAAACAAATATCAAAGTTCATCCTCAACTACATCATTTGCCAGTATGGCCTCCCACAGTCCATCATCACTGACAACGGACGTCCGTTCAAAAACCAAGACGTACGTGAGTTATGTGAGCGATTCCATAGCCAACACCACTTTTCGTCTCCATACTACCCACAAAGAAATGGCCAAGCTGAGGCGTCAAATAAAACCATTGTCAAAATTCTAAAAAAGACTGTCAATGATGCTGGCCGCGACTAGCACATACAACTTAACTCTGCTCTGTGGGCCTATCGAACTAACATTCGTACACCTACAGGAGCTACCCCATTCGCCCTAGTCTTTGGCACTGAAGCCATCTTACCTATTGAGGTTGAAATTCCTTCACTACGAGTTTCCTTGAAGGGTCTAACTAATGAAGAAGAGTACCGACAATCACGCTTGCACGAGCTGGAAATGTTGGAAGAAAGAAGACAAAACTCATTGAACCATCTCCAAGCATACCAGAACCGCCTTTGTCACAGCTATAATAAAAAGGTGATGGTCAGAAAGTTTGACATTGGTGACCTAGTTCTTATGCAAAACCCCAAGAACCAAGTAGACAGAGAAAAGTTAGGAAAATTTGAACCAAACTGGCTAGGTCCCTATGTTATCATATCTTCTTTTGGTTCCAGAGCTTATCAATTGGCAACTCCAGATGGGGAACAGTTGACATAACCCATCAACAATTTACATCTCTGAAAGTTCTACGCATAGCATTAGAGGATGGAGCTGAAAGCCCTAAAATACAAAAAAAATTAAAAAATGATAAAAATCGTCACCTTGATGAAAACCTGGCAAATAGGCGTCCTAGTGACACCAATTTTTTTTTTTCAAAAAATCATGAAAATAGTAAAGAGAAAAATGATTCGTTCAATAGTGAAAACCTGGTAAATAGGCGCTTTGGACAAGTACCATGGTGAAAAACTAGCAAACAAGCGCCATGCGTAATCAATCATTGCTCTGCCATCTACTGTCACTTTGTCTAACTTGGCCTAGGATGAAAGGCATTTCTGCCATTATTTCGCAAATCACCACCACATCCTACCCTACCTACCCTAGTGGATAAACAATTGACATCAAGTCCTAACAACTGTCCATCTAGAAAGTTAGCAGCATCCCGACCATATTCCTTGCAAATGGCTAAGTCTTAGACATGACTGGGGGCAAAATGTTTATCATGCAACTGCAGTGGATGTCACATATGATCACAAAAAAATTGGCAAAATGTCCTGAAAAAAGACCAAAAACATCACAAAAAGTCCTGAAAAAAGACAAAAACATTGGCAAAATGTCCTAAAAAAGACCAAAAAACATCGCAAAATGTCCTGAACAAAGACAAAAACATCGCAAAATGTCTTGAAAAAAGACCTAAAAATTATAAAACGTCCTGAAGAAAACCACAAAAAAAAGCATCAGACCGCTCGACGAGTACAAAACATCAAGTCAATCTCTTGTAATCAGTCCTTGTCATCTGTCCAAACTACGTTGTCTCTGCGCACTTGCTACGTAGGCAAGACTCATACTTGAGTCCCTAAGACATTAGTTCAGTCCTTTTAGGTTTGTCAAAATAAAATAATGATGCAATCTTTGGTCATCAAGACAAAGTCATTGGTCGTGTCGAACTACGAGGTCTCTGAGTGTATGACGTAGGCAAGGCTATCTATCGATGAGCCCCCGAGGCCGCACTAGGTCAGTCCATTAGAGTTCATGGCACTACACTGGCCATATGGGAAAACTCCTGAAATAAAATAAAACAATCATTTATTCGGCATGACAATCTCATAAGTACATCACTCATATCATCAAGGCAATATTAACATATAGTCAAACACAAGTCAAATTTGGTCAAAACAAGTCAAATCATCACAAACTAGTCAAACTATCAAATTTTGGTTAATCTTCAGATGAGTCCTTCTGAACGATAACCTCGGTCATTTACGCCTTAGGATGTCCTTCCTAGGCGTCATCATTGTCATTTGGCATTTCGAGTGATCTTCTTGACATCTAAAGATCACTCTTCATGACATCAGTACTCTTCAGATGTGTCCTTCTGAAGAACCAACTCTGTCGTTTATGGCTTAGGATGTGTCCTTCCTAGGCATCGTCATTATTTCGAGGACCCCTTACGACCATTAGGGATTAAATTCTCTCGACATCGGCATTATTCAGGATGTGTCCTTCCTGAATTCACCAAGTCACGACATTTTCCAAGGTCATCAAAACTTTAAACATTCAGACATCTCGACATTATCAAACATGGCATCTTGACATCAGAACAATGGATATCTAGACGCACTTGGCAAACACTTGACAATTGTCTTTTGAATCTTTTATCATGTTATTAGTTTTTTAGTGAGATCCCACTAAGTAGGATTTAGAGAAGCAGTGACATAGCATGATAATTGACACGCATGAATACTAGCTTCTCAGCGAGGTCCTGATCCTGGGATTTAGAAAAGCAATGACATATCATGATAGGGACTTTTTATTTTTATTTTCTTTTTGTATTTTGACAATCATGCTACTAGTTTCTCAAGGATGTCCTGGAAACAGGATTTAGAGAAGCAGCGATGTTGCATGATCTGTCCTTGTCTTTTTCTGCTTGTGGTTGATTATGACAACAAGACTGGGGCAATCACGCTCTTGGTATGAGTCATGATCATCTTTGTCTGTGACTGTTTGTCTTAGGTAATGGTACGACCTTGGACACCTTGATCTATGTCATATCATGGTGTTTGTTGGCCATTACAACAGTTTTCCCAATGATGATTAAGAGCAATAAATATTAAGAGTCCTACAGTAAAGTTTTGAAGGATTTGGTCTAGGAATTAACATGCATTTGCATAGGTCTCGTCATCTTCTCTTCTTTGATCTAGTCATCTTCTCTCATCAGTCTCATCATCTTCTCTTGTCCATCCCACGATGATATCCTGTGACATCCAAAAAAATATAAGTGCATACATGATCATATACATTGCATTAGGTCCATATATACATCATCCATGGCATTAAATCACATACATAAGCACAAGCATTGCATCAACATAATCATCAGCATTGCATCTTTTACTAAATACATCATGCACATCATTAACATAGTCATATAAATAAGCATTGCATTATCATAGCATCAAAAATCACAAATAGGCATCATAGGACATACATGATACATCACAAATCATACATCATACATATCATAATACATAAAACAAAGAGCATCACACAACACATGTAGGTCGCATCAAAACTGCATCATCATATAATATCATCTCAAAAATATACAATGTCACAAGATAGAGTCAACAGATATCCCAAAAATGGAGGTCGTAGGCTCAATCATATACATAGTGTGTCATAATACAAGTATGCCCCTAGGGTAGGCTCTCATCATCCCCTTGAGGGGAAGAATGTGGTGGCTGTAACCCTGTCACTGGCTCTGAAGCAATAGGTGGTCCTATAGCAGCCTCTGTCTGTGATACTGATGGAACCGCGAGTGAGGGTATCATCCTGACGATGGCAAACATCTGTGAGGTCACTACTGCTGGACTCTGAGAGGTAGACGGATCTATCACTGGTGGCTGATCCTGTACTGACCTCTGCGCTAAAACTGTCACAACCTCTGCCTGTGCCACTGACGGAGCTGTAAAGGACGGTGCCATCTCAACTGTAAAGGACATCTATGATGTCATTGTTGCCTGACTTTGACCAATAGATGGGTCACCAACTGGTGGCTGTACTTGTACTAATCTCTGTACTGAACCAATCGACCTAGGACTAGGAGTATGCCGATGCGAGTGATGTGACTTGTAACCCGAAGTATGCCCTGTCGAGGTAGACCCTCCGACACTAGTATGGCTCCTTGTACCACTGCCACTACCCGACCTATGTCCACTACCTATCCTCGATTGTGACTGGGATAAGGTAGGATCCCGTCACTTTGGTGGCACTGCCTGCTCGTACAAGGTCCTGTATTGCCCCAGCCTCGTGCTAACCCTGGCTAACTTCTGAACCATGTCTCCCATGGGCCCTATGCATAAAGTCACCGACTCTGTACACCACTGGGCCGCATCCTACTGGCGGATCACCGCCTGATCCCGCTCTACACGGGCTACCTCCAGGGCTGACTATAATGATTTGACCTATGCTGTGCTTTCATCCAGTCTTCGCTATAGGTCGGCCACCCTCTGATCTGCTGTGGCATCCGGCGACAACCTTGAAGTGGATGGTATCTCCTCCTCCCCCTCTACCATCTGCCATCAGAGTAGTCTCTTAGCCTCATCTATGGCATTGTCCTCCTCATCATCATCATCTACCTCCATCTCCATCTTTGGCATATCCTCCTGCCTCTCCGCCTTTGCCTCCTCCTCATGTCTCTTTTCCTTTGCCTCCTCCCCATGCCTCTGCCTCCGCCTCCTCCTCATGCCTCTCCGCCTCCGCCTCCTCCTCCTATCTCTCCCCCTCCGCCTCCTCATGTCTCTCCTCCCGTCTCTCCTCACCCTCTCCCTCTTGTCTGGGCTACTCCTCTCTCTCTCCCTCCTCGCCAACCTCGAGGATGGCATCTAAGGCAACCCTCACCACTCGTGGGTGCACCCTCCGGCCCTGCGCCTGACCGTCTTGCCTCCGTCTCCAACCGTCTCCGCCATCATCTCCTCCCCTGCCTCCGTCTCCACCCCTGCCTCCATCTCTGCCTCCGTCTCCACCCCTACCTCCATCTCTACCTCCGTCCCCACCCCTCCCTCCATCTCTGTCCCTGCCTCTGCCTCTCCCTCTGCCTCGGCCACCTCGTCTGGCTCATGGCACTCAGGAAATAACTGATCGCCTGTCCACAGGTGCTGGCCCATCCGGATCTGTCAAAGGCACTGGTCTGCGTGCCTGCCACCATAAATCATACGCCGATGTCGTACTAGGATCTGCTGCTCCTCCTCTCCAACCCCAGGCCTAGGCTACCAGCTCGTCTATCTACTGCTCAGTGAATGCCACTGGGATGGCTGGCCCCCAGGCATACTCTCTGGAAGATCTGGCATACTCTATCGTCCCCATGGGTACATCCTGCTACTCCCTGAATTGCCTAAGGACATGCTGTGGGAGGTACATCTCGATAATCAAGGACATCTGCACTGTCCTGCCAATAAGATACCTATACTTCCTGCAGAAGCTGAGGTGCTCATCCTCATTGTCCCATGCCTCACAATCTCTGTATGGCCTCTAGATGAATGTCACCATGGTGTCAATCCTGTGTCGCCACCACCTTGTCTCACCCATATGGGTCTGCTGTAGCGCACTAGCATAGTAGTAAGAGTAGGGCATCCCCTCGGCTAGCTGCAGTCTGTCAATGGGAGGGTGGAAGATGGCAATGTGCTCCCACACCCAGATCATCATCAAAGTGGTCTCGCAGGAGATATTCTCTCCTCTCCTGTATGCGACGTCATGAAGCTGATGGTACAACATCCCTAGCAAACAGGGACCCCACGCATAAACTATCATGTCCCGTCTCATGCCAACTAGGATGTCCCCCCAACCAATCAGAAATCCATGTCCTCGCTGGTCAGGAATCAAGATACCTGCGATCATAGTCGCCAGGAATGCATCGAACTGCCCGTAGTGCTCCGCCAGGAACTCCCATCGGATCTCATACCCCTAAATACCCAGTCTAGCACCCTGATCTTGATAATAGGCACGAAAGGTTTGCTCGCCATGTTGCGGATCATAGACGATCCGCTCCCCTCGAATAGGAACTTGGAGAATCCGGTAGATGTCCTCTAGGGTAATGGTGGCCTCACCTGTCGGCAGGTGGAAGGAACAGGTCTCAGAATGCCATCGCTCACAAAGTGCAGTCAATAATCCCCTATTCGCCCGAATGGCGGGCATGAACGCAACATAGAATAAACCCAGACGCATCAACCGTCACTGCTCTCACGGGCCCAACTGATCGGCAAACCGAAAGGTGGTCGGTCTGCTCTCTCTCGTATAAATAGGGGCAAGTTGCCTCTACAAAAAGAAAAACAATGTATCAGTACTTTTTGGATAATTGTTAGCATCAGGCAAAACAACTAAGGTCACGCAAACATAAAAAAAAAGAGTTTTATAAAAGAAACAGGCAAGTGCGTCGCAACCAAGCAATTGCATCGCGAGCAAACAACTGTGTCGTTCAAAACAACAGATGCGTCTCAATATATCAATTGCGTCTCGATGTCACATTTGCATCACAAAAATTTGCGAATGCGTTGCAACATGGCAAATGCGAAATGACAAAGCAATTGCGTCATTTGAAGGCGCGATTGCATTGTAAAATAACGATTGTGGCATTCCAATGGTCAAATGCGACTTGATAAGTCATTTGCGTCTCGTGAAATGTCAAATGTGGTGCAAACCACCAGTGCAACTTATTTAGTCTTGGCACTTGCATCGCGACGCATCAAATGCGTCGAACGCGAAGGCAATTGCGGCTTACGCGAACGCATATGCGTCGCGGCGCAAACATTGACTATCCTAGAAAGCTACAAATGGCATGCAAAATGACAAAATGACAAAGTGAGTTTAAGGTACATACCGCCGGCTTTGAGCCCTCTGGCCATCTGAAGGTCCTCACAATCTCCCCGCGGTGCTCTGACACTGGAATCACCATCCTCGTTGCTGCGCCTTTCGCTCTGAGCTCTCAAGTTTCGTAAGGTAAATAGTAAAATTGAATTGACTTTTACCCCTTTCTCAACCTATTTATAAGGTCGAAATAGCATTTTTCAAACAAGGTCAATACTGGAGGCTCATTTGAACACCTTTGAATTCCTCGTAAGTTACTTTAAACATGATAGAATCCAAAACCGGCTGCGCCGTTGTTTTTTCTGGTCATCAAATTGATTTATCAGGACCCTTTGCAAATTTTTCTGGCGTCGACCCAAAATTTGAAAATTTTCTGAGGGGGCAATGATACTCCATACCTTCGTTGGGGCATATTCTTGGCTTATTTTTCTTTGTCACAATGCGACAAGTGACATTATGACAAAGAGGGGCAAAATGTAGACACCTAAAATGACCTAGGCCTACGAGATTTCATTTTACCGCTTTCGTCCTGGCACTCAATTAAGACATTTAATTGTAATAAGAACGGTGCATTGACTATTGATTAAATGAATTCATAATTATTTAATTAATTCATGTCATTATTCTTCATGATGATTAATGCAATGAAATGAGTTTTGTTTGGTATTGTAAAGTATTAAAACATCTAAGTCTTTTAACACAATTAAATAAATTTCTTAATTTATTTAATTCCCTCTTCTGCATTTCATTCTTATTGATTATTAAATAAATGAGTTAGATTTATTTATTTAATACGTCACTGATGGTCTTAATTAAATAAATGGATTAATTTATTTAATTAATTGATCTTATCTTCTAAATTAAATAATTAAATTTAATTATTTAATTGCCAATTAACATTCTTCTCATTTTAAATAAATTAAATTATTTAAAATGTCATGTCAATTTTAATTGTCAGTCCTTTTTGATAAATAATCTAAAAAAGATTATTTATTATCTCATAAAATCCATAATTTGAATTATTTTAATTCAAATTAGTAATTAATCTTCCAAAAATTAAGTAATCGGGCAGATTTTTGATTTTCCAAATCTTATCTTCAGTCCAAATCTTATCTCTTTGATTTTTCGAATCTTGCAAATCAAGCAATCTTATCTTATTGATTTTTTGAAAATATTTATTTTCTAATTAATTTGTCTCATTTATTCTCCACCGTCGATCTGATTTTATTTTGACCGTTCGATTAAGGATTTTTCCCTCACCCTAATTAGGGATTCTCAGACTTAATCTGGACCGCTCATTTTAGGTTCTCATCATCAATTAATCTCGCCCGTCCATTCGAAATGACATTTTCTATAAAATGGCATTTTCCTCTCACTTTTCGAACACACACATGCTGACATTTTGCATAATAATTATAGGCATTTACTCACTTGCACATTTATTGTCATAGGCAATTTTAGTGTTTAATATAGTCATTTGATCAATTTTGGCATTTGGTTTAGGTATAGGCATTGGCAATTGTAGTTATTGACATAGGCATTTAGATTTTTAATTAAATCCTTCGAAACTTGCTTTAGTCTTGTCTCTTGTCATGGTTGCTCATACACAAATCTAAGGCATCTTTATTTACTGCAAGCTAGGAGGTGTAATGAAGGTGAACCATGGAAGATGAAGATATCTGGTAATATCGTTCCCTTTATTTTCATTTCATTTCCTTTGTACTTTGTTACTTCATTGGATTTTAATGTTTATTGATTAACAATCTAACGATCTAATTTTCCATTGATTACACTCTCCATATTAAGAAAAATTAGGAGGAAGTTGAGGCTATGCTCACTGAATATTGTCTAAGCTGTCGACAAAGAAAAACAAATTGTAAATGCTAAAGAGTGGCCAATATCCAACAAGATAAAGTTGAGAAGCCTGATTTCCAACCAATTGAAGAAGATGATGGACAATTCTTTTATATAGCACAAAGGAGGCCATGGAAACAAAGACAAGGTATGCCACAAGACCCCCTTAGCTTTAATTCATCCTTTCCTATTGGGAATCAAAACTTTTCTGCTTGGAACTCTTACCCTGATAAGTAAACCAAAACCAGTGGAAAAACCCTCAACAATGGCCATAAGCCCAACCAAATTGGAACCAACATCCAAACCTTGGCCATAGCAAAATTTTCAAGGTTCCAATTACAATCCACAATGGCCAACCCAACAGAATCAGTGGTAGAAAGGTCAACAATGGCAACAACAAAATATGAACTACTAGTAGCCCATGCTCCCTCTTCCACAACAACAACAAGCTCTAATGCCTCCATCAAAACCTTCATCCCAGCCACCCAAGCAACAACAAATACCTGTCCAACCTGCACCTAACCCTAAAACTAAGCCTATTCAACAGTCTTATACTAACGAAGCTATGCAATACCCCACTTATGGGGTAGAGGTGAGTGATGTCCACCTCATATCAGGAAAAAAACTTGTTGGACCTTCATTCCCCCAAATTACATAAATGGAGGATGAGGAACCTATAGTTGAGGCTTCTGATAAATAATCTTTGGAACCTGAGCCAAATCAGGTACACCAAACTACCTCAAATCCCAAGCCACCTTTTCCTAAATGCCTAGCTATACAAAAGCATCACACACAGGATGAGATAGATCTTTTAGGACAATTGAAAGATGTGAGCATCAAAATTCCACTTATCCAAGCTATCAAAGACATCCCTATCTATACCAAAACTGTAAGGGATCTATGTCTTAAGAAACCAGGCAGGAAGAAAAGATCACATCAGTTCCATGTCTTGGGAAATCTTGCAAACATCATGTTAGGGAACATTACAGTCCCTAAGTATTCATATCCCGACATTCCAGTTGTGGACGTTAAGATTAATGGGACCCTCATTAAGAATACTTTGACAGACTTGGGGGCATCCATCAATGTCATGAAAAAAGAAACAATGCAGTTGCTTCAATTGGTCAACCTCAAGCCCGCACAAACTATTTTGTAGTTAACTAATAGGTCTACTGTCAAGCCTAAGGGGATTATTGAAGACTTAGTCATTGCATTGGATACTTGGGAATACCCTGTTGACTTCATAGTGTTACAATCCAAAGTCAATCTTGCAAGTTACCCACTCATCCTAGGTAGGCCTTGGTTAGCTATGACCAATGCATTTATAGGCCGTAGGTCTGGTAAAATGATAATATCCAATGGGATAGTTACAAAGAAATTGATTCTTTATCCACCAACCCAACCATATGTAGACTTGGAGCACACCATTTGGCCCAATTTGGGTGAGGAGGAGGATAATTATTCTTTGCAGACACTGATGACTGTAGAATGCAACCCCTTCTTGGATGACCAGGATGAAGACGAGCTCATTGCTCACATAATAAAAAATGATTGTGGTGGGATCCCACAACAACAGGAATGCCTCATATGCCTCATATGCTACAAGGCCCTTTGCAAACTATCGTACCCACTAATTCTACAGAAGAGATATCACAACTATTTCATTTGTTACTACCTCAACAATGTTTTTCCATTTTCCAAGCCTCAATCTTTCATCAGCTCAAGATTCATCAAAGGAGTTGGAAATCATGGTAGGAAGGAAGATAAATATTAATAATGCCTTGATAAAAGAATAACAAAATTCCCCGCAATTAGTGCTACAAGCACACTCAACCGCATATGCATGGGATAGCCATGATATGAAAGGCATAGACCCTTATTTATGTATGCATAGGATTTATATTAATGATGGCTATAGACCCATTCGACAACCATAGAGGCATATGAATCTTGCTCTCAAGGAGATAGTAAAAGTTGAGCTAGAAAAGATTCTTGATGCAAGTTTTAGATCCATCCAAAATCAAATAGTGAATGGGTTTCACCTTTGGTAATTGTTCCTAGAAAGGTGGGAAATGGAGTGTCTATGAAGACTACAAGGAATTGAATACAACCACTAGGAAAGATCACTTTCCTCTTCCCTTCATAGATCAGGTACTTGACTCTCTAGCTGGCAAGAAGTACTTCTCATTTCTTGATGGTTTCAGTGGTTATAACCAAATTAAAATTGTTCTAGAGGATTAGGTTAAGACTAAATTTACATATCCTTGGGGGACTTATGCTTACATTTTTCTTCCCTTTGGCTTATGCAATGCTCTAGCTACCTTTCAAAGAGCAGTACTCAGCTTATTTTCTGATTATGCAAATGACTACATGGAGATATACATGGATGACTTCACCACTTATGGTGAAAGTTATGAGGAAGCTCTCAATAATCTAGAAAAAAGTGTTAAAAAGGTGTAAGGAACACAACCTGTCACTCAACAATGAGAAGTGTTTTATGATGATGACACAGGGAGTTGTTTGGGACACTTTATATCTAGTGAAGGAATTCAAGTTGACCCACACAAGATAGAGATAATATCTACTTTACCTGCTCCTCATAAACAAAGGGATATTAGGAGCTTCCTTGGTCATGCAGGCTACTACAGGTGGTTTATCAAAGATTTTAGTAAGTTTGTTGTACCACTATTTGATTTGTTGAGTAAGGACATTAAATTTGAATGGATTTCTAAGTGTCAACACTCCTTTGAAGAACTAAAGAAAGCTCTAACTCAAGCACCAGTTTGGAGAGGGCCTAATTGGACTCACCCATTTCACATACATGTTGGTCATGCTTCATATTTTTCCATTGGAGCAATCTTGGGTTAGAAGGATGGAAACAAGGAGTATGCAATGTATTATATCAGCAAGAATCTTCAAGGGTTAGAGTTAAACTATACTGTGACAAAAAAAGAAATTCTTGTTGTAGTATATGCTATTAATAAATTCATACACTATGTTATCAGTTATTTAGTCTTTGTCCATACAAATCACACAACAATCAGGTATGTAATGAACAATCCAGTAGTTAGAGGGAGATTGGTAAGATGGATACTTCTCTTACAAGAGTTTGACATTACCATAGTAGATAAACTTGGTAAAGAAAATTTAGTGGTAGATTTCATGTCAATATTTCCAACAAAATCAACTAAAGGAGTGGTGGATGATTCATTCCCAGATGAACACTTGTTTTCTTTGCAAGTACAATTACCCTGGTATGCAAATATTGCTAATTTTTTGGTCACAAGGCATATTCCACTACATTTTTCACCAATGGAGAAAAGAAAGTTGGTTCACAAATGCTTGGACCATACTCTTGGATATCTAGTTATTCATTTTATACAAGGCCTGATAACATCATGAGAAGATGCATTAGAGAAGATGAGATCTTTGAAATCATGAAGGCATGTAATGATGAACCATGTGGAGGTCATTTTGCAATAAAGAGAACAATCTTTAAGATCCTCACAACTGGCTATTATTGGCCTACTTTGCATAAATATGTTAAATACACCAGAAACTGTGATAGGTGTCAAAGAATGGGAAGTCCAACCAAGAGTGATGAGATTCCCTTACAACCTCAATTGATATTGGCACCTTTTGATAAATGGGGTATAGACTTCATTGGGCAAATCTCTCTTACATCAAACAACAAGGAATATATGCATGTTTGCACTGACTACTTGACAAAATGGGTGGAAGTTAAGGCTCCACAGTTTTCCAGAGATGGTAATGTGGCTAATTTCTTATATGAAGATATTTTTACTAGGTATGGAGTAACAAAATAAATAATCACTTATTCAAGGGCCCCAATTTACTTATAATCTAATTTCCAAGTTGGTTGAAGAATACCAAATTAGACATAAGAAATCAACACCCTATCATCCACAGGCTAATGGTCAGGTGGAAGTCACTAATAGGGAGATAGAAAGCATTCTCACCAAAATAGTACAATTGCATAGGAAAGATTGGGTTTCAAGGTTGTTGATGGCGATTTTGGCACCACAACAATGCTAAATAGAAAATTGCTTCCCTGTTTCTCCTGAAAGAGAAAGATGATCACATGGATACCTTAGCTCCCAAGGTCTTGGTAGTTGGGTCTCAACTACGCCGATGTTGCTCAGTGGCCAATGCAACAATAATATTCAAGGGGCCTACTGGTTTTGGGCTTCTAGATTGCTCCAAGATCAAACATGAAATAAATCCTATACTAACCAGGGGTTTTAAAGAAATATAAAAATATGGATCAGGGTGTTGAAACATAAATGAACAATAATTCATTCAACCTTAACCAGACTTTGCTAACTTCAAGGAATTTGCTAACCTAAAACTAAAGAATGAAACTAACTAGTGATCAACACATAGTTGCATTCATTGACAGTGCTGATTTTAACAACTGATTATAAACTACCATCTAAATAAAAGACAAAAATGAAATTTCATTCCTTGAAAGCTTTCAAAATCAAATGATTAATTTTAGATAAATACCGTTTTGGAACACAATATGAAGTAGATTCGAATCTGGTTGCTTCTACTGTGGGTTAGATAGATAAGCAACATTTACAAATCTGGCACAATCACCAGTGTATAGAAAACCTGTATCTTCAGACTGCTTCAATCTACACTAGAACTTTGGAAATACATTACCACCTATATTGAAACCTAATTGCTAACCAAGAAGACAAGAGAAGCTCTCATTACTCAGAATCAAGATTCAACTCGATCTCCTTCTGCTAGCTTACTAATTCCTAACAATTCTAGCTCTAAACAATTCTCTCTAAACCTAAAGATTTTTGGACCCTTGGAAAGAGACAAGCATGCCATATATATATCTTCTCCAGAAGAGAAAGTTGGCACCCGCTTTTAGGGTTTACAAAATATCGCGTGGTGTCAGGAAGTCGGTGCCCAGATCTTTGAAGGGAGTCGGTTATGTATTCAATGTGCGCTCCTCGTTGTCTCTGCTGGTAAAGATCGTCTCTAGAAAGATCTGCAGATCTTTTGCACCTATCGCCATAACTTCTACGCCTCCATGTCCATTTTGAAACTCTAGCAGAGATGCTTTGAATACCCCAAAATATCGCCATTAATGCCGAGCCACCTCCTCACTAGTAGTGGTCATAGCTGTCCATTTGACTCATGAATTTATCCTCTACCTTTGGCTCTCTGCTTGCTTTGTACATTGACCGCTTTCATGGAAGCAAAGCGTTGAGCTTCTATTTTTGCTTCGGCATGAACCTGATGAGTTGGTGAGACATCACACCGAGCCAACCATCCTTTGGCAACTTTTTTTCATTTCGACCAGACCCTACCGAATCGGCAAGAGATTATGCCAATATTCCTTCATATCGGCGAGACTTTTCCTCTTCGCCAAGACCTTATGTCGAGATCTCCTTTCTCTATCAAATTCTTTGATTCCATCGACAAGACACCTCAGGGTCGCTAAGACTTCTTAGTGAACTCCAACAGGTACGCCGATGCCTCTTTATTTCAATAAGACTTCCTCCGATCGGCGAGAGTTGAGGTGACATCCATTTGTTCTCCCTGAGCTCATTTTTCTTCAGTGGGCCCCTCTTTTCGGTCAGCTTCTGTTTTGCTTCGGTGTAACCTTCTTCCTTTGCCAAGACCTTTTGGCAAAGGCTTTACCTTGGCGAGCTCCCTTTCCTATTGGGAAGACTCATTTTCTTCGCTGAGGCCCTATATCGACATCACAATCTTTCATCGATCCTTGTTATTGACGAGACCTCCCACCGCATTCATTTCCTTTCGCCAAATTTCGGTGTCACCAAGACCCTTTTGAGTCAATGAGATATTACATTGAACTCCCCTTTGCACATCGACAAGACTTTCTCCGGTCGGTGAGACCTCTTGTCACATGTCCATAGCTACCCTGAAGCCACCTCCGTCGCCGGTCAGCAAGACCTTTCAATCTCGAGGAGACCTTATAGCGGCATTTTTTTTTCTCAGTGAGGAGCTGATTCTGCTTTGGTGTAGCTCCCCGTGGTCGCCCAGACCCTATGGCGAAAGTCTAAATCTTCCCTGAAAATCCCTGGGGAACCTTTGTCGACAAGACTTATGGTGACTCCCCTTGCATGTCACTGAGACTCTCGTGTATAAGCAGGACCTTTCGCTGATTTCTTTCACTCTCATTGAGCTTCCTCCTTGTCACTGTGACCTTACCTCGGTTGGTGAGATGTTATGCCATGCTTAACATGCTACACCGAAGGCACAAAATATGTTGATGGGACCCAATTGGGTCGGCAAGACCCCAATCCTTTGGCCAGAGTTCATGTCTAACTCAGATCCCTTGGCGAAAACTCCCCTAAGGGATATCTTCAGACAAATTAACCTGATCCTACAAAACAGATTCCTCCATTAGTTCACAAAAAGTAAGGTGTATTATTATTTATCATGCCTCCAATATTATCAAAAAGAAATATAAAACCGGCGGAGGCGGGGTCAAAACCGAAATGGGACAAGAGGGTAAGACTGGACGAATCCCGACAGAATCGGGATCGGGACAAAACATGATCCTCAAACAACATCCCTCGCCTCAGAAACTAGCGGGGGCAGAGCCAAAAGAAAACCGAACTCGAGACCGGACTCGGGGCAGGAACGAGCAAGGGAAATAATCACCATTCCTGAGTTCATACCCCGTCCCAGTTCCGTGTCCGCGAGGAAACCCAAAATGCAAAGGATGGGAACAAAACACCGGTGGAGCCAGAGCAAAATAATGAACCAGGCGGAACCGAGGTCGGAACCAAATTCGAACCAAAAAATTTTCCAAGTTTGAAGGGTTCAAAGTTCGTTCCGGTTCCAAGTCTGGCGGAACAACAAAAAGAGATACACAAGGCAGAAAAACACCAAAGCGGCGGAACCGAGGTTGGGGAAGGAACAAAAAAAAAGCTTGGAAAAAGTTCCAAGCTCGGAAGCCGTTTTGGTCCCAGGTCCGCCAAAACAAACAACCAAAACAAAGGGAAACAAAATGCCAAAGGCTGCAAAAGTAAACATCCAAGGCAAAGGACACAAAAAGACCAAGACTAACAAAGAGGAAAGAAAAGGGGCAGGGTTGGAGCCGGGATGGAACCAAAATGAGGGACTTTAAGAAAGTTCAACATTCCAAATCCGGACCCGGACCCGGACCCGAACCCGACTCCGACAAAGAACGAAGGAAGAAGGAAAAGAAAGTCAGAACCAGAATCCGGGATGAAACAAGACCAAAACTTAGAAGGAATTTCCAAGTCCAATATTGGTCCCGATTCTGCCTCCGGCAGAACTTTGAAAGAAAAACGCCTAAGGCAGAAAACCAAAGGCAAAAGAGAAAAAGACAAAAAAAGAGAGAAAAGGGGGACCTATTTTGATCCAGATCAAGGTGGGGTGGTTATGCAAGGCATAACAAATGGCGACTCGGCTGGGGAAATGGTTTAACCATTTTCATGAATCTGAAGGATTCAGCTACCCAGAACTCTTGGTTCATGAATGGGAGAACTCCAGTTGGGTCAATTATAACAAGCAAGGTAGAGCTAGAATCTTAAATGTAAGTCAATCAATGGCTACCCCCTGAATCCATGTGTGTGCTTGATTGTGCATCACTCTCTTATGAAGTTTTCCTCATCTTTTAGAGAACAATGTGCAAGATTTGAGATACATGAGTTGATTTCCCTTTGTGCAATGATATCCCAGGCATTGCTCCGCTGCCAGTCAGGCGTCCATAGCCCCAATGGAGATACCTCTAGTTATCTCACAACATTTCTCTACTGCCAGTTAGACGTCCATAGCCTCGATAGAGATACTGGAATCACCCATTCATATTGACTCCTTTTGATAATTCTTTTCTTTTCTTTTGGAGTTTCAGATATTTCATTTAATTCTCTTTTTCTTTTCAATATGTCAAATGTTTAACATCTGATCTGGGTTGAAAACTACCATGGACCTCATAACAACGCTTGGGAGATCGGATTTTTCACTCAAATCTTACAACACCATAGTCCTAGGACAAATGTACCATTACAAGAGGAGATGATCTTTAATTATTTGTGACAAATTCAGGGGAGCTGATGAGAGCTACTTACTTGGCACCTTGTTTTAAAAATTTCCACAACTTTATTGAAAATGAGCATGAAACAACGAATTGGGGACAAAATCTTCCAATCAGAGAACCTGAAAATATCTAAACCACTTCTCTCCTAATGACCAAAGCATGCTTCAGACAACAACCCACAATTCAAAATGGAAAGAAACAGATCAACTCCAAAGAACAAAACCAAAAAAAAAACAAAGAACAAAGGAAACAGAAAGAAAGAACAGGAAGAAAAGCAACTAAACAACAAACTATTTACAAACAAGAGCCACCTTATTTACACAAAGAACGACAGATTATACACAGAGATTATTTACAAGTAGAAATTATATATATAAATACTCTACCTATCCAAACCAAACACCAACCTCATGATTCAAAATATTGCTTAAGAAACTATCCATTAATAGGCAAGGGGACAAGTTCTCCGGTTAAACTACTCAATCATAAAGCATTTTCTCCTAAGATCTCAGCAATTTGATAAGGACCCAGCCAAAGTTTGTCGAATTTCTGGTGACTGCCTTTCTTTTCATTGGCTTTGTCCCATAGCAGCACTAGGTCTGATATCCTAAAAGCTTTTATCTTGGCTCTTTTTTCAAACCAACATTTAACAACAACTTGATGTCTAAAGAATTACTGCAATGTAGCATCTCTTTGTTCTTCTAATTTCAACAAAGCAGCTAATCTAACTTCTATCCTATTGTCATTGGAGTAAAATTTTTGCATGAACTCAAGGATAGGTATTTGAAGATGAATGGGAAAGATAGGCTCTTGGCCATATACCAGCTTGAATGGTGAGGTGTTCAAGGTAGCCTTAATCTGAGTCCTATCTGCCCATAGTGCGAATCTCAGCTGGGTATGCCAATCTCTAGGGTTATGTTCTAACAATTTCCTAATCACCCCTAAGAGATTCTTATTGGTAGACTCTGCAACTCCATTACCTTGCGGGTAATAATTTGATGAATACTTCAAGACAATCTTGTGATCATAGGCCCAAGAAATAAACTCTGTAGAGGAGAAAGCAAAACCATTGTCACATACCAGAGCGAAGGGTACCCCAAACCTTGTAGTGATGCACTTGATGAGAAACTTGATCACTACCTCCGTTGTGCTATTTTTGTAAGGTATGGCCTCTATCCACCTTGTGGAGTAGTCAGTAGTAGTCAAGATGAATTTATGCCATGCAGTAGAGTTTGGGTTGATAACCCCAATAAAATCCAATGCCCATTGGGCAAAGGGCCTCACCTCGTAAACGAGTTGTAATGGCATGGCTGCATGGCGTTCCCTTGGTGCAGCAATCTGACATGTGTGGCATGTTCTCACATGTTGATGGGCATCCTTGAATACACAAGGCCAGTAGTAACCAGATCGGAGGATCTGGTGTGCTAATGAATCTGCAGACCCATGAACTGTGCCATGTTTCCCATGAAACTCAGAGATCACATGTTTAGCCTCTTGATGATCAAGGCATCTTAAGTACACTCCTTCAAAATTCCTTATGTATAGAAGCCCTCCTTTAAACATATAGTGTGATCTTTTCAGTCTCACGGCTCTCCTCTGAGTGGCGTTCATTCCCTCCGGACACCGATTATTGAGCATGAAAGAAATGAGATCAACATACCATGGGTCATTTGAGAAGGACTGGGTAGTATATTATTGACAAATAACGTTGTTACCAGCATCAGCCATGGACTGAGATAAACCTGTACCCTTGACTAATTTCATGGGACGTATCTCCAAATCGAACTCTTGTAAGATGGCCATCCACTTCCCTCTTCTTTCTCCTAGTTTGCTCTGCATTAGTAGAGACTTGACAGCAGCGTTAGGGACAACAACAATGATCTAACTTCGGAGGATGTAGTGCATGAATTTTTTAACAACTCAGACCAGCGCAACAGCTTGCTTCTCAAGAAGTGGGTATTTAATTTCAGTGTTTTTGAAGGGAGAACTCATGAAAGCAATCGACCTCTCCTTTAACTCTTCTCCTCGTTGAGTTAATACAACCGCACATGAATGTTCAGAGGCAAAAGAGTAGATGTAAAATGGCCTCAAATAATTAGGACTAGTGAGGACTGGAGCTTCTGATATGGATTTCTTGACTTGAGCAAATGTCGCCTTCGCCTCATCACTCCACTCTATTTTGGCATCCTTCTTCATCATCTCGTTCAAGGGCTTCACGATTTATGCAAAGCCTGTGATGAACTTCCTCACGAAGTTGATCTTTCCAAAGAAGGATCTCATCTCCTTCTTGCTCCCTGGCATGGCTATCTTGAGAATGGACTCAATGCGCTATGGGTCAATGGATATTCCCTTTTCTAAAATTATGTGTCCCAAGAGCTTCCCTTTGGAAACTTTGAACACACTTTTTTAGGATTTAAGGAGACTCCATACTGGATGCACCTTTCGAGAACTTTGGCTAAGTCCGCAGCATGATTCAATCTATCCTTGGAGAATACTGTCAAATCATCAATGTAAACAATAATGCATTTGCCAATTAGATCCTTGAAAGCTATATCCATGGCACCTTGGAAAGTTGCTCCAACATTTATTAGACCGAAGGGCATCCTCCTGTATGCAAACGTCCCCCACTTGGTAGTGAAAGTCGTCTTCATCCTTTCTTCAAAGTCGACCATAACCTGATTATATCCAGAGTAACCATCCAAGAATGACATCATCTGTGCTCCATTGATGGTCTGCAGAACCTCATCTAGAGAAGGAAGTGGATAATTATCCTTCTCTGAGGCTTTATTCAAATTTCTAAAGTCAATGCATAGTCTGATCTCCCCGCTTTTCTTATGAATCGGGACTAAGTTAGCCACCCATGTTGAATGGAACACAGGGAAGATTATCCTTGCTGACAACAATTTTTGAACCTCTTTATAGATCAATGGTTCAATCAAAGCATTAACAGGGCGCTGCTTTTGTCTAAAAGGTTTAGCTTCGGGCTTTAAGGGAATAGTGCGAGTCATAACCAAAGCATCAAATGTCTGGAGGTCCTCATATCCCCAAGCTATAGCAACAATATCTTTCTTAAGTGCCCTCAATATGTCTTCCCTGATTGCTTCAGGGCAAGCCTTCCCTATGTAGACATTCCTTTCAGGACCCGAGTCAGTTAGGTTAACTGTCTCATATTCACCTCCCTTTTCTTCAGTTGATGCCTTCTCTTGAGCCCTTGGGTTTGAATGAAATATTCTCTCTAGAGCAACCATTCCCTTTGGAATGTTATTACTCTTCAGATTAAGCACCCCTTCTGTATCACATTCTTCAGGGTTCCAATCCCCTTGACCTCTGTTAGACTCATCAATAATTTGCCCCTCAAAGACATCTGAGTTGGATAAGAAAGCTAGGATGTGCTGATCATCCTCAAAGACCTAAAAGTTCCTGATATTGTCAGAAACAGCTGGGGTGGACATTAGTTCAACTAAAAATATTTTAAACTTAGAGCCTTGCATAGGTTCCAAGGTGCTTGTAGCGACTGCCAATGAATCAGCCACCTGATTTTCTTCTCTAGGGATTAAACTAATCCCAAAGGCATCAAAGTCTTTGATCAGATTCCATACCCTGTTTCTATATGCTGCCAGCCTTTTATTGTGGCAGGTGTACTGGCTGTGCACTTGCTTAACAACCACTTCTGAATCTCCCTTAACCATCAGGGCTATGACTTTCTTCTTGTGTGCAAACATTAATCCCTGTGCTAGAGCTTCATATTCGGCTACATTATTAGTGCATCGGAATTGCAACCTGTAAGAAGCAAAGAAAACTTTCCCTTTCGGGCTGGTTAGCACAATTCCAACACCACAACTAGTCTTGGACTTGGATCCATCAAAGGTAAGGGTCCACAACTGATCGCAAGTAGGGGTTGATTCTTTTAAATTAAACACAGGGGATGGTTGTTTAGTAGGTTTCTCAGGAATACTTCCCAATGCCTTTTCAGATGCATCATGTGGCCCAAGTTTGTCCTTTTGATATTTATTTATCTCTTGGGTTAACCCCTTGGGTTTTGGTATATCCGTGAGTGCAGGGGTGTCAAGCAAATCTTGGGACTGCTCCTCATCAGTATGCTGATTTGGGCGTGTGTCTGGGGTATGTTCAATTTGAAGAGGGATTTCTTTTGCAAATGTTAAATCCCTGGTTAACATGGTCGCTTCCTTGGCCTCAAATGGGAAGTAGTCTGGAATGGTCTTAGGGCAACTTGTGCCAGCTTTCTTAGCTTGGGAAACATGTTTTAAAATGTCAATGCAGGGTTGACAAGTTATTTCAGAGTGGTTTTGATAGTGTACCCTGCACCAATTGGGGAGCAGGATATTTTGTAAATATACATTTTCCCCCAAGACCAGCTAATCTTGCTGCAGTTTTCTGATCAAAGCTTGTTGGTTCTCATTAATTACAAGGTCATGGGGATTTTTTATGGGTATTTCTTTAGGATCCAAAATAGAAAAGGTTAAGGCTTCTTCTTTTTTATACATGCCTATCCCAGTTTTGAAATAGGCTACCTCATTGTGGAAATCATATTCAGTAATGATATGCTTGAGGCGAGGCTCACTCTCAATCCTGATATGAGTAGGGATCCCTCTCCATGGTAGCCACATATGTGAAAAGTCAAGGGAAAGGTATCCTACTAGGCTCTTCATCAGATCTCTGCTTAGCAGCATACCATAGGTTTCGGGAATGTCTGCCACTTGGATGTCTATGTTTGTTAGGATCCTAGGATCTGATCCTACTTGAACGTGTATGTTTCTTAATTCCCCCACCACATTGACCTCTATTTTGTCCAGTTGAATGACCTTATTTGTCTGAATGGGGTCCAATCCCAACTTCTTACACACAGAAAATGGCATGACATTTCCTGAAGCTCCTAAATCCAATAAATAGTTGTGTAGATTCTTCTTGGAAATTCTTAAACTTAAAAGGAAGGGTGGAGTACTTGCCTTGTTTCTGTATAAGGTTGCATTCACGTCCCCAGCAGGTGTCATCCTACTCTTTCCTTTCAACTTATCGGCTTGCTCTAAGGCTTTTAGCACTATTTCCCTTTGGGCAGGGCACCACTTCAAAATGTCAAAGAATGACAAAGAAGTTTTATGTCTCTGCATCTTAGCAATAATATCAAATTCCAGGTTAGAACTGGCAGTACCTTTGGAAATACCAAAGGAATCACCCTTGCCATGGAAATCAGGTGGGCCTTTTGGTGGGGGAGGATTTTTATCAGCGCCTTGATTTGGGGGTACCGTGTGGTTAGGAGGTGCTGATGTAGTGAATGGCCCCTTTGATTTCTCAGGAAGTGTCCTCCCTTTGTCTGAAAAGCCTGGGCATCATATGAATCCTCCTCTTGTTCATTCTCCTCTCGCCTTGGAAATGAGGGCTACTCCTCGAAGAGCTCATAAGTCATTGCAGTATCCGCTGAGTCACCTCCTTTGTGTGAATTCCCTTGAAATGTGTGGGCATCTTCGTGTGCCATTTTGACCATCTTCTCCAGTTCAGGGCAGTTCACTTTAGAATGAGTTGCTGTATTATGCAGCCTGCACCAATTGGTCATGAAGTTGAGGTCGGCCACATTTGCAATATGTGACCTCTCCTCATTTGCTTGATAGTTGTGAGGGACTCCACCGTTATTAGGCCCTGTAATCCATTGCTTGTTATTATTCGGCCTCTGATTGTACCCCCTGTTTTGGTTTTGGTAACCTCTTTGGTTGTAGTTATTGTTATTCTGGTAGGTACCCTGATTGTTGCTGTTATAATTAGGGTAGTTCCCTTGTTTTGAGAGGGATTCAAATGGAGCTGAGCCATATCATTAGTGACTTGGGACAGTGTTTTCTTCAAGGTTTCTACTTCATTGGTAAGCTGAGTAGTCTTTTCACTTTCAACAGCCTTAGCAATAAGTGGCTGATCAACATGGCTTGTGGTTCCAACTTGGTTATGAAGACTGTGAGAACTTGAAGGAACCTGCGGTTGTTGAAAGAAATCAAAAGTTCCAGTAGCAAAGAATGTGACAGGAGGTTGAGTCTACAATTCAGACCTAGGCCCATAGTGGGAAGGAGACACTCCTGGAACGATATTGAATAAAGGGGGTGTACTAGGCGTCTGATACCCGATTAAAGGCAAACCTCCCCCCAACCTGGTTGAGAGTTAGTCTGCTACTGCAACTTAATGGTTAAATGATAAACCTTGGATAGGGTATCAATATCTGTTGGCAGGTAAGTTCTTTGTAAGAACAATCCTAGCAAAGGGTCTATAACCCTAAAGTATGCTTGAATGACACTGTCCTCGATAACTAGATAGGGATCCTGCAACCTCCTATACATTCTTTAGAACCTAGTATTGAATAAAGGCAAAGATTCACTTGGTTCCTTTCTTATGGTAGTGAATTGGTGATACAGAAGAGCTAGGTCCACATAGACTCTAAACTGATTGATAAAAGCATTTTCCAAATCTATCTAGGACATAATAGAGCCTTGAGGAAGATTAAGATACCAGTTATATGCCATGTCTCCCAAGGAATAAGGGAATAGCCTACAAACCACATCATGATGAGCTATTTGAGCTTGGGTACATGCATCCTTGAAAGCATGTATGTGTTCTTCAACACTCCTTGATTCACCATGAAAATACTTAGGGCAGAATTTCTCAGGGTTCTTGGGCAGGTCGTGAAAACCTCCAGGAATAGTCCCCAATGGAGAGGGATTATTCTGGAAAAATGTCATTTGTGGTAGTGGTGGTGGTTGAGCCAGCTGTTGTATGGGTTGAACTAGCTATAATGACAATTGAGATGAATTGGCAGGTGGATTAATGGGTATCCACTGAGGTATGGGTGAAAATCCTGGTGGAGTGAGAAGAGCTGATAAGGGTGGAATAATGGTTGCCCCAGTTCTGTGATGTTTATGTCTTGTTGGGGTCTTGAGTTCTATGAAAGATGATGGATTCCTAGTTGATTGAAGAACTCTATGGGGTCTTTCTGAAGAGGATGATCTAGTTTTATCTAGCTTGCCCTTCTAGGCCCTCCTTCTAGCCCCAGTTTCCTGTTGATGGCTATTTTGGCACCACAACAATGCTAAATAGAAAATTGCTTCCCTGTTTCTCCTGAAAGAGAAAGATGATCACATGGATACCTTAGCTCCCAAGGTCTTGGTAGTTGGGTCTCAACTACGCCGATGTTGCTCAGTGGCCAATGCAACAATAATATTCAAGGGGCCTGCTGGTTTTGGGCTTCTGGATTGCTCCAAGATCAAACATGAAATAAATCCTATACTAACCAGGGGTTTTAAAGAAATATAAAAATATGGATCAGGGTGTTGAAACAGAAATGAACAATAATTCATTCAACCTTAACCAAACTTTGCTAACTTCAAGGAATTTTCTAACCTAAAACTAAAGAATGAAATTAACTAGTGATCAACACATAGTTGCATTCATTGACAGTGCTGATTTTAACAACTGATTATAAACTACCATCTAAATAAAAGACAAAAATGAAATTTCATTCCTTTAAAGCTTTCAAAATCAAATGATTAATTTTAGATAAATACCGTTTTGGAACACAATATGAAGTAGATTCGAATCTGGTTGCTTCTACTGTGGGTTAGACAGATAAGCAACATTTACAAATCTGGCACAATCACCAGTGTACAGAAAACCTGTATCTTCAGACTGCTTCAATCTACACTAGAACTTTGGAAATACATTACCACCTATATTGAAACCTAATTACTAACCAAGAAGACAAGAGAATCTCTCATTACTTAGAATCAAGATGCAACTCGATCTCCTTCTGCTAGCTTACTAATTCCTAACAATTCTAGCTCTAAACAGTTCTCTCTAAACCTAGAGATTTTCGAACCCTTGGAAAGAGGCAAGCATGCCATATATATCTTCTCCAGAAGAGAAAGTCGGCACCCGCTTTTATGGTTTACAAAATATCGTGTGGTGTCAGGAAGTCGATGCCTAAATCTTTGAAGGGAGTCAGTTTTGTATTCAATGCACGCTCCTCACTGTCTCTGCTGGTAAAGATCATCTCTGGAAAGATCCGCAGATCTTTTGCACCTATTGCCATAACTTCTATGCCTCCGTGTCCATTTCGAAACTCCAGCAGAGCTACTTTGAATACCCCAAAATATCACCATTAATGTCGAGCTACCTCCTCACTAGCAGTGGTCACAATTGTCCATTTGACTCATGAATTTATCCTCTACCTTTGGCTCTCTGCTTGCTTTGTACGTTGATCGCTTTCATGGAAGCAAGGCGTTGAGCTTCTATTTTTGCTTTAGCATGAACCTGATGAGTCGGTGAGACATCACACCGAGCCAACCATCCTCTGGCGACTTTGTTTCATTTCGGCTAGACCCTGCCGAATCGGCAAGAGATTATGCTGATATTCCTTCATATCGGCGAGAATTTTCCTCTTCACCGAGACCTTATGTCGAGATCTCCTTTCTTTGCTGAATTCTTTGATTCCATCGGCAAGACACCTCAGGGTCGCCGAGACTTCTTAGTGAACTCCAACAGCTACATCGATGCTTCTTTATTTCAATAAGACTTCCTCCGATCAGCGAGAGCTGAGGTGACATCCATTTGTTCTCCCCGAGCTCATTTTTCTTCAGTGGGCCCCTCTTTTTGGTCGGCTTCTATTTTGCTTTAGTGTAACCTTCTTCCTTTGCCAAGACCTTTTGGTGAAGGCTTTACCTTGGCAAGCTCCCTTTCCTATCAGGAAGACTCATTTTCTTCGCTGAGGCCCTATACCAACATCACAATCTTTCATCGATCCTTGTCATCGGTGAGACCTCTTGCCGCATTCATTTCCTTTCGCCGAATTTTGGTGTCACCAAGACCCTTTTGAGTCAGTGAGACATTACACCAAACTCCCCTTTGCACGTCGGCGAGACTTTCTCCGGTTGGCGAGACCTCTTGTCGCATGTCCATAGCTACCCCGAAGCCACCTCCGTCGCCAGTCGGCAAGACCTTTCAATCTCGGGGAGACCTTATAGCGGCATTTTGTTTTCTCAACGAGGAGCTGATTCCACTTCGGTGTAGCTCCCCGTGGTCACCCAGACCCTATGGAGAAAGTCTAAATCTTCCCCAAAAATCCTTGGGGAACCTTTGTCGACAAGACTTATGGCGACTCCCCTTGCATGTCGTCGAGACTCTCGTGTATCAGCAGGACCTTTCACCAATTTCTTTCACTCTCGCCGAGCTTCCTCCTTGTCACTGTGACCTTACCTCGGTCGGTGAGACGTTATGCCGTGCTTAACATGTTACACCAAAGGCACAAAATATGTCGGTGGGACCCAATTGGGTCGGCAAGACCCCAATCCTTCGGCCAGAGTTCTTGTCTAACTCAGATCCCTTGGCAAAAACTCCCCTAAGGGATATCTTCAGACAAATAAACCTGATCTTGTAAAATAGATTCCTCCATTAGTTCACAAAGGCAAGTAAGGTGTATTATTATTTATCATGCCTCCAATCTTATCAAAAAGAAATATAAAACCGACGGAGGCGGGGTCAAAACCGAAATGGGACGAGAGGGTAAGACTAGACGAATCTTGGCGGAACCGGGATCGGGACAAAACACGATCCTCAAACAACATCCCTCACCTCAAAAACTGGCGGGGGCAGAGCCAAAAGAAAACCGGACTTGGGACCGAAGTCAGGGCAGGAATGAGCAAGGGAAATAATCACCATTCCCGAGTTCATACCTCATCCCAGTTCCGCATCCGTGAGGAAACCCAAAATGCAAAGGACGAGAACAAAACACTAGTGGAGCCAGAGAAAAATAACGAACCAGGCGAAACCGAGGTCGGAACCAAATCTAAACCAAAAACTTTTCCAAGTTTGAAGGGTTTGGAGTTCATTCCGATTTCGAGTCTGGTGGAACAACAAAAAGAGATACACAAGGCAGAAAAAGACCAAAGCAGTGGAACCGAGGTCAAGGAAGGAACAAAAACGGAGCTTTGAAAAAGTTCCAAGCTCGGAAGCCATTCCGGTCCTGGGTTTGCCAAAACAAACAACCAAAACAAAGGGAAAAAAAATGCCAAAGGCCACAAAAGTAAACATCCAAGGCAAAGGACACAAAAAGACCAAGACTAACAAAGAGGAAAGAAAAGGGGTGGGGTCGGAGCCGGGATGGAACCAAAATGAGGGACTTTAAGAAAGTTCAACATTCCAAACCTGGACCTAGACCCGGACTCGACTCCGACAAAGAACAAAGGAAGAAGGAAAAGAAAGTCGGAACGGGAACCCGGGACGAAACAAGAGCAAAACTTAGAAGGAATTTCCAAGTCCGGTATTGGTCCCGGTTCCGCCTTCGGTAGAACTTTGAAAGAAAAACGCCTAAGGCAGAAAACCAAAGGAAAAAGAGAAAAAGACAAAAAAAAAGAGAAAGGGGGACCTATTTTGATCCAGATCAAAGTGGGGTGGTTATGCAAGGCATAACAAAGGTTACCTAAAGCAAGCTGGGCATACAAAAGTACATGGAAAACAACCACTGGATTTACACCCTATGAGTTAGTCTATGGAAAGATAATAGTCCTTCCTATTGAATTTGAATATAAAACATCGAGGACAATAGTAGAGTTGGGAATGGATTTAACAAAGGCACAGAAGGAAAGGATTCATTCTTTAAATGGGTTGGATGAGATAAGAATTGAAGTATTACATCATATAAGGGTGGTACAACAACGACGAATGGAGTGGCATGATCAATACATTAAAACAAAAGAGTTCACTATGGGATATTGGGCCTTGTTATATGATTCACGGTATAAATATTTCAAGGGAAAATTTCAATATAGATGGCTAGGACCCTATGATATTAACAAGGTTTACCCTAATGGGATAGTACAATTACACACCATTGATGTAGTCTGATTTTCCCTTCTCGTTAATGGCCATAGATTGAAGTTATACAAGAAACCATTACAAAAGGATGACTTCATCTTTTCATTGATCCAACAATATGGTGCTCTCAGTGAACCTAATACAAAATCTGATACATAGAGTCCTACTTCAATAATACAAGACATACCTAACACTTCTAGTGGCCCAGAGATTGAGTTACACAACTTAGCCCCTAAGCTCCATTGGTACTAACTTTTTATGTTTTTTTTCTTACATGCACACACTGCATGTTACAAAATGTCCATAGTATCTTCAAAGGGACCCGTTTTCAATATTCACAAGGGTCCTAATGCCGAAGGGACCTATAGCTTCACACTGTCAACATTTAGAATGGGACTTGACATTGCAGGTGTCAGTAGCAACATGTAGCAGCCGGGAAGAATATTCAACTCGTTTGGTGCCATATTTACTTCAAGTTCATTCCATTCATTTCAAATATATTCATGTATCATATCCATCATTTCATGCAAAATAAAGCGGCACAATTCTTTTATTACCTGCTCTCATTTCAACTACTCAAGCTATCAAATCACCAACTCATACTTGTCATTTATGTCCTATCATATCCACTCGTCACCCACTATTCATTATCTTGTAGTTAATATATGTCACATAAAATCAATGAATAAAGATATTCTTTTAGTTTCCATGCACGAAAGATGGTTATTTCTCCAAGGCAGTACTTAAGGTATGTTATGATTAATCTAGTTTTCTTTAAAATTTCATACACTTTTTCATTTAATTCCATGCATGTGAAATATTATATCTTTAATTTCCATCATTATGAATTTATGCCATCTCCAAATCATCAATGCGAAGTGAGGTCACTTCACAAATTGAGTTGGGGGGAGGATATGCCTTACTCAGTCTTTTCGCCAGTCCTTTTGAATCTACCACTCGAAACCAAATTAATGAATATTATGACATGCAAAACCCTTAGTTATGTTTTATTTTTGTTGCCATTTCCACTATCATTTTCAAAATTGCTAAAACTTGATCATTGAGAGCTTAGGAGAACTTCAACTTAGTTTAGACTAGAGTGGAGTTTAAGAGGGAATTTGTAGTTGTAGTATAGTATAGTACTAAGGATATATGAGGAAACATAGGTTTTGAAGTGGCAGAGCAGTTTGGAGGTGGTGGGAAGATTAAATTGAATTTCTGGAGCTAAATTTGGTATACTGAGCAAAGAAGAAAGCAAAGATGGGAGGAGATGTTATAAGAAGAGAGCCAAGGACTCACCAACAAAATTTGGAGGATGCAGTAGTCATGCATATCTTTACAAGGGTTGGATGGCTTGATTACTTTCTGAAATTAACAAAATTTAGTGATGACTTAACAAGAAGATTTGTAGAAAATATTCAATACAATGAAGCCATGGTAAAGGGACTTTATTTAGATACATATAGAACCACCATTACATAGGTCACAAGAATACCAAGGACAAGAAGAAAATTCCCAGCTCGGTTTGATGCAGTTACAACTTGGGAAAAAAATTGCATAAGAGGAGAGGAATTGGATTCCTCATCACAAGGTACAAAAATACTTTCTCTCCATTGGTTGTTGGAAAGATATGCCTCTTATATTATTAGATACACTACCCGTGATGGTAGAAAAAATATTTTGTATACGACCTATTTCAAATTGTTAAGTCATCTCAGGCATAATAGGGTAGTAAATGTACCAAATTTTCTTTACAACTTGTTGAAATGAATGGCCTTGGAATACCAAAAAAGGAAAAGTGACACTTCCCTCTTTCATCACTGCTTAGTTACTTTATTGATAAAAATAAGTCTAAGAATTCAATACCCACAAGTAAGGTGGGAGGATTTTAGGGCTGAGGAATGCATAGACATTAATATTTTGTTGGATGCACCCGTAGTGCCTGAAGATACAAAATTCCAAAATGAGCCCCAAAATGAACCTAAAGAGGAAAGCCCTCATGTTTTGCTCGTGGCCTCACCTGCCTTTAGCCAAGACAAGCATGAAGAACCTACATAGCCAGAGTCTAGGCCACCCATAAATGAGGAATTACCTTCTTCCTCTAAGTCACGAAAATCTAAGAGCTGGAGAGGCAATGTATCTACCTCCACTACACCCTCGAAACTAGAAGAAGATATTTCAAAGAAACAGAGGGATACTCAAAAGCAAAAAAAAGGAGGATGTTCCTAAAAAGAAAAAGAGTGTTAGAAAGGAAAAGAGGAAATTTGAGGAAGAAGTATTAACACCTAGACGCTCTGGTAGGATCATAAAATGAGGTGCAACAAAAGAAAATGTAGAAGAACAACCTCAGGAATGAACGACTTAGGGGTGAGATTATGGAAGAGTATGAAGAAAAAAAAAATATTGCACTTCCAATTAGAAGAGAGATTGAGGATCTAAATACAATAATTGATGAATGGATGAGACTCCTTACACATAAGGGAGTAGGTAAGAAAATTATGAAGCTCAGGGAGGTAGACTATGACAAAATGAAAATGTTAGTTGTGGGAGTAGGACAACAGTGTTTTAAGTATGTGTAGGATAGATGGAACAATTTGACACCTGAATTGTAGAAGAAAGAGCCACATTCCATGCATAATTTCATTGGTATGCTTTAGAGGGCATGTAATTGCATGGAAATCAGTATAAGCAAGGGAGTTAATTGGATGCCACTCACTTTTCATCCACCTATTCTCCTTTATCCAATCCCACATTGGATAGGGGAGAAAAGTGATGAATGTGAGAGAGCAGGAACTATTCAGATGATGCAACTTTCAAAACATCAAGGTTTTTATCTAAGGTAGATTCAGGGTGTTAGCACAGTTATGGACCTAAGACAAATTGCTTAGCAGGACAATCAAGATCCCTAGTGTTTTGCTTGGGGACAAGCAAAAAGCTATTTTGGGGGAGTGATAGGTTTAGATAATGGCCTGGTTTTTGTTGTTTTAATACTTGTTTTAAGATACTTTTAAACATATTCTCCAGACAATGTTCCTACATTATACTATCCTTTTATATCCATTATGCAGACTTAAACCTTAATTATGATGATTGAATTATGGTTATAATATATTATTATATGGTTTATATGAATAAATGTGTGGAATTTTGATGGAATGCTATGAGTTAATTGTGATAGTTATCCTCATGTACATGTTTTACGGAATTAACTTGTTTGTAGTTGAAGAGGAACCATAGCGTAGTACTTGTAGGGTGAACCCGTAGAAAAATGGATGATTGGACACTAAATTAGAGGAAGTTATAGGTTGAGTTGAACATGGTGATCATTGAGTAGAGGCACTTAATGAAGATTTGACGTGCGTTATTATAACCGGTTTAATAAACATTGAAGAAGAGATCTCCTTCACCTATGGAATTTTGACAAGTGGTTGTATGTTCACATATAGTTCTATTTTGATAAGATTTTTAGTTCTAATAAGATTCTCTTTCCTTTTTAGTTATAGGTTGAATAATTCAAGTCTTAATTCTACGCTCTATTATTTGGGAGTGGAGTTAATGATTTCAATTAGTTTTTGCTTTTAATAAAGATTCCCTCAATTTGTATATAGTTGTTGGTTGAATCCATAAGATAGTTTGTTTTTATCAGTTTTATGTTACTGATTACTTTCAGTTTCAAGACATGAAAAATATTCCAAATGATTGAGTCCAATCTATGGAAAGATCTTATGTAATCTTCTACAATATGCAATAAATGGAGTTAATCTTATGGGATGCATAGAATCTATTAGTTAGAATGAGTTCAATTAAAGTGGGAACAGTTACTTGAGTAGGCCACTCAAGGTATTGTTCTTCACTTCATCTTTCAGTTATTTATTTCTATCAATAGTTGTTATTAGTTTATCATTATTCATGAATCATATGAAAGTTGATTGGAATTTCATTTCTTGCTTATTATGAATGAATTCTTGTGAATATGCATATAATGATCATTAGTAGAACTCCAGAGGATAGTTAAGTTGAGTCATTAGTTTTTATTAATTTTTTAGTTAATGCAATATTAATTTATTAGCAGTAGTTTAGCTACAGTCTTTGTTGTAGGCACCCTAGCAACTAGTTTTGGGTTATGTTTTTACTGTTTTGCAATTCAGTGAATTTCTAGTGAGTAGAATAACTTAAGTAGGATAGTTTAGGTAGTTTTAAGTCCATGAAGGAATATACAATGTTGCACCATCATAAGCTTACAAGCCTTGGGTTGACAATTTAACGTGGTCTTAAGCAATGTAGAGTGGATTGTTCAGCGAGTTCAACCTTTGAATTGAGTAGATTCTACCAAGTTTATAATACATTAGCTTATACTCTACACAAAGGTCGACTATCAAGATCTAATATTGTACCAAGCCTATAAAGCCTAGTCTTTTCACCATTTCAAACTAGGTTGACAAGGCATTGAGAAGATATTCACAAGATTAGCACTCGAGATCAAGGAGAGAACATTCAAGAAAGTAAGGTTGAAGTCTTGGAGAAAAAATTCATTTATTTTTGCAGGTCTTCAAGCTCATTTTACCAAGTTAGATCAAGCATTGTTCATGATTTGGAGGTTGATGCCAATGGTGGATCATGATGGATTCTAGGTTTTGGGACGTGCACCTAGCCATTCTCCCTAACCTAATGACTTGTTTCCTAAGTGTTCCCATCTTCAATATTCATTCTACTAGCTACCTAAAGCAAGGTATAATGATATTTAAGATCTATTAGGGTGTTTTGACTTCTCCCTAACTAGGTCTTTATGATTTTTTATGTTCATTTAGAGATCTTATTCTAACACAGTTGAATAAGGTTTCTTTGTATTTCAGCTCTTAACACCTTAGATGCACTTAACTTTAGGGATTAAAAACACTATTATTTATCATATTTCCATCATTCATTAAGGTTTAATTACCAAATTTGGGGTTTGACCAAGGCAAACCCTCATACAAACAAACCAAAAAATTTAGTTTTTGCTACATATATGGAGTCAAGATTGAAGATTTGTAGGTATAGGAGTGTAGACAGAGGGATACAAAATAAACTTTTAATTTTCCAAAAAGATATGCATGGATCCATTCACTCCTGGGCGAACTTGTCTTGTTGCAGAGCCTAAAATTCACTTTTGGAGTCAGGTACATACCATCTTAACCTTCTCAAATCTGTTGATTGATGGTTTTTTTTGTTAGTATTATCATAATACTTTGTGTTTCAAGTGATAGATATCATAGGTTTGGTTGTCAATGCACTTTTATTCTTCTCCCAAAACTGTTGTTCAATCATTTCTATCATAAGGAAGTTAAGGTAGCATAGTGTCCAAACCTAGGGTTGACTCACCTTGAGGGTTGCAAGTCATATTCATTTGTGGCACTATCCCTCTTCCTAATGAATGTGGAAAAAGTGGATTTATGATTAATTGGACACCCTCTTTTCCTTTTTTGGCATAGGTCTCTCATTTTTAGGTCTCCTACCCATCTCCCCCCTCTTTTCATATGTTTCACTTATGCAAGAATCATTCCCTATTTTCAATTTTTCTTGTTGAAGTAGTTTTCTTTTAGGTTCATTGGAAAGAATTGGTTTCTCAAGATTAGTAAGGGTTTTCTTTTTGGTTTCTTGAAATCAGTAAGGGTTTTCTTACTCTTAAACCCTCTTTTGCAAGATGTGGCTACGAAAGAATCATAAAAATGTTACTTATTTAATGAGAGCCTTTTTCTATTCATAAAGGGAGTTGTTTTTCCTTGTTTTCCAATTTGTAAGATTTTTATTGATTGCAAACAATTTGTAAATGAAGTTCATTAAAGAACCTATGATAAGAAAATATTGAACCACATCTTCTTTGTTGTTATTGCATGAATGATTACATGGATAAGAACCAAGGATTTGGTAGAAAAGTATAAAGCAGTGTATAGTGCTAGTTCTTGAATAAAGATGCCTGCCGAGTGTAAAGTGTAGTTATTCTTTGTTATCTTTCACCATCTTCTTGTTGAAAGACCTTGTCATTTAAAATGGAATCTTTGAACAAGAAAGACCACATATTTTGTCTTGAAAGTTTAAAACCTAAAAAATGGAAAATATCCAAATAGGGTATTTTGTATATGATTTTTTAATATTATATTATGACCATCTAGGTCAAATTATCCTCTTTTGTAGTCAAAATTCTCAAAGTTTTAATTTAGAGAGTAGTTACTCTCATGATTTTGGTGAGCTTCAAACTTGTGGCAGTTGCCAAGACCTAGGTAGTTACGTAATGTAACTCAGGAATTCAAATCCAGTAACAACTATTCAACTCAGTTGATTTTTGACTAGGTAGTTAATATGTGTAAAGTAAAAGGTTTCATTATGATTAAACTTTGGGTAAACAGTAAGTTCAAGTCAACCCTAGGTTAGATATGGGTCTCCAAGTCGAGTAGAGGTGGGTCAACAAATGACTCCACTCATAAGTAGTGGTTGAACTTAGTTCAAATACTTTGGCCAAAGTGAGTGCAATAGTCTCTGCATGCACTTGTTGGTTCACTATGACCTAGATTTTCTTAACTAATCAAAGATGTCATACATAGTTGGAAGGTATCCATAGTTATATGATGGTATTGGTTAAGTAGGGAAGAATACCAAAGCTTAGATGGAAAAAATAAGAGGGCTCTTGACTATACCTTCGTTGAAGGGAATGGTCACTTCTAGTTAGGAAGGTGTGCGGGGGATTGTTGGTTCATGGTTGAACGTAAAGCACTTAAGTGGTGCTCTCCATCTTGCAGATGACATGTCGATTCTTGGAAGAAAAAAAGTATTCAGATATGGGATCTCTGACCTTGTACCTTTAAGCTAATTTTTTTCTTATTTAATTGAAATCATTTATGTTGAAATGTAAAGGAAAAAGATTGTTAATTCTTTTTATTTCAAAAAGTAAGATAAGATGTTATGAAATGTTTATATAATCAGTTATGTAGTTGTATTTTTAGTTATTGAAAGGAAAATTTTATATCTCATTTTACTTACAATGTTAATTTATTACTACATGGTAAATAAAATGAAGTAAATTCTTTATAGAAGGATATGGTTGTTACATATGGTATTAGAACTACAAGGTTCAACACATGGACCTATGAGCTCACTACTTAAGCTTAAAATTATAAAATTAACAGTGGCTAATGATTGGGTGCTTTTGTGCCAAAATGGTGAGACTAAAATGACTGCTAGGAAATCTATTGTTGGCAACAAAAGGTACCTCAAATAAAAGAAAGAGCAGGAGGGTCTAGTAAAAACCATTGAGGGAAACAACATTAATGGAGAAGCATGGCTTGGTGACATTGAAACTTTTAATGAAGCTATAAAATGTGTTAAATAAGAAAAGAAGGAATTGAAGGAGGCAACCAAGGCTATTGCACACATAGCTCCAGGAGAGTCAGAAAAAGAATCACCTTCTAGGAATATGCCAATGAATGCAGTATCTCTAATCCTTTAAACAAACTTGAAGGGTTGGGAGAGCACCTACGAATGCATGCCTCACCCGACATTATAATAATAAGTTTTAATGGATCTAAAGGATATACCCCTCTTGTCCATGACAAATAGTCATTTTATGATAAAATCTTGCAATCATATAAGGATGTTATGTATCCATCTTTGAGACAATAAAAGGAAGTTTAAAAAAATGGGTCAAAATCTCTCTCTTCAACTTGTAATGGAATGTGTGGAAAATTATATGAATTTGTATGAATAAATTCGATGAATGGAAACTAATTAAAAATTGTTAAACTAGAAACTTCAAGTGAAGTCAAAACTCTAAAATGGTTCAAACCAAGAGTAATCAAGAAAGAACCCAAGAAGTGGGCCAACCTTCTGGGAATTTGGAGGCTAAATTAGATAAGGTACTCCCCATGTTACAAGAGATTGTAGACATGAAAAATTAGCATCATGCATTTAATTAGGTCCATTAATAAAGTAAACCAAGTTCACATTCATCCACTCATTAAATTAATCAAGTTCATTAAATTCGTTCATTAGGAAAATTAGGTTCATTTAATCTCCAAGGATTATCCACTTAAATTAAATAAATTAACTTTATTTAATTTAAGCCTATCATTCTCTCTTTGATTAAATAAATCAAGACTTTATTTAATTAAATCTCAAAATTCATATTTCTCCCTCTTGATTTAAATAAATCAAAACATTCAAGTCAAATGGGTCAAAGCATCTTAAACATCACCTAAGCTAATCTAACCACCCATCACATCCTCTAGCTTTTCCCACTTGCACTAATAAAGCATTTTAATTCATTTATAAATTCATCATTTTCCATCAACATGGCATCTTTGAGGAATATTCCCTCAAATTTGAATTCAAAAACAAGTGGACATGTACATCCAACAAAGCATTTAAGGTCTTACATGTCCCCTTGCAAAGTTCAAACTAAACATTTAACTCTCAAATTCAAATTTGAATCTCCCCCTCTTTGGCACATGGACCAAAATGTGCTCATTCCTCAAGCCTATCACAAGATGGCAAGTGGCTCCATCTCATTGGCCAAATATTTATCCCACATTTCTCTCTCATAAGCATTCTTTCAACTTGAGAATCTTTAAATAGAGGCTTCATCCTTCAACAAATCCTCCACAACTCCACAATCTTAGCATTTCATCAACACAACTTGCACTACACTCTCATGCAAAGTTACTCTCTCAGATTGAGAACTAATTTTTCCCATCACCATTGCATTGCATCTTGTGAGTTTTAGCAAGGATTGGGAAGGGTTATTGGCACATTTGACACCAATCCAATATGGAATAGCAAAGAAGGAAAACGAAAGGAAAACAAAAGAGAGAGAAGCATAAGGAAGATATTTCGTAAGATCAAAGTGTTTTTTTTAACACTTTAGTGTTTGTTTAACACTTTTTCACAAAATTGTTATCTCTTCTTTCTTAGGACACTAATTTTTGTTTGGGTTTAAAAAGAATCTTTCCAATTTTTTACAAAGGTTTAAAACAAACATTAGGAATACAACTTACTAAAGTTTGTTTTTGTTTAACAATTGAACAAAATGTCTCTCATTTGTCATTTGGTGTTTTAAAAAGAACTCACATTTTGCTTTGTGGATGTAAAAAGAACAAGTGCAACTTTTTTTTTTGTGAAGGCTTACTTAAACTAAAGGCATTGAAAAAGGACGTATGCGCTTCTCTCGCTCTTTATAGCGATCTTGAGAATCAAAAATCCTTTCTCATGACTTTAGGGTGAGATAAAGCAATCACCTCCACACTTCATTTTGGGTTTAAAATTGAATAAAATATTGTGCGAGTGTGAGTAGAGCATCATCGCGTATATTCTCTTTCTTTGTGTCATCAAAGATTGATCGAGTTATGAATTTTATCTTTGCTTGCTTTTGTTTATCCTAGAGGGCCTGCCTTGGGGAAAAAGTACTCACCCAAGGGAACAACTCAACCGGTAACACTCTGAACCTAAGAGTATTTCTAGCTGGGATATAAATGTGGGTATTGGAAGAAATGCCAATATCATGTGGTTGATTATGACAAGATGGATCTGAAAGGGGACTCTCGTCGTATGATTCAATCTCCATGAACGAAAAGTACTTATTAAAACCCATGTTTTAGAATTGCCAAAATCCTTGATCTATTTGTTGGTGCAAGAACGGTCATTCTGAAGCTGCCCCACACTTTTACGGTCTTTATTAGAAATGGAAAACATTCCATGGGAGTTTCATGGGTGTTGATGCTTGGCTGCCCTGTATAAGTGAGTGTCGTGGAGGGGAGCCAGTGGGGTCAAGCATTTAACCATTCACTAAAGATAAGCATAGTTGGACTTGTCCAAGTGGGGACTCAACAAATATTGTCTTTCATATCCATAGGAGTCTACTTGTTCTTGGTTACAAAACACTTTGCTTGTTTGAAAACATTTGAAAACAAACATTCAACATGATCCTCAAAATTTCAAACCCTTTAGGAGGCAAATACCATTTACCAAATTCTCGTGTTATTGCTTGCCCTTGGGATTACATCCTTAGAGGTTTCTAAACACTTGAATTTACATCTCAATTTTTCCACTAAATTTAAACAATAGGTAACCCTTGCCTTAATTTCATCAAAGTTTCACATAATATACCTTGTGAAATGAGAAGAAGTTGAGACATTGGACATCCAGTTTGAAAACCTAATCAAGAAGTGTTTGTGGTAAGAAAAAAATCATTAAGCAAAGATTAAAGACAATTGGACCCCACACATGTGTCTCCAATGATTTCATGCAAAATCAAGATCAAGAAACCAAAGGTGAAAGCCCTTAGTCTGAAAGCCCATCAAAAGCATCTCTCAATGCTATACAATTTTAGACAAAGACTGCTTTTTAACTTTTACAGAAAGGCTTCAAGGAACAATCCCAGTTTTTATTCATTCTATTACTACCAAAACCCAAATATTTTTAGAGAGTTTGAACATCTTGTTTAGAGTATCACATGTTCTTCAATATTGAGGTCTAAGTAAACAAGTGTCTTTTTAGGTACATCCTAGGATCAAAATCAAAACTTCATCCATTCTTGAAACATCAAAAAACCAAAGTCGTCTCATCAACAACTCTTCAGAAATATTGAAAAAATCCTTTATGTTAAACTTTGGGCAAAGCATTTGAAATCAATCCAAAATCACCTTGTTTGATTTAATGTGTGTTGATGCATCCTTCTACACATATACGATCAAATTATCAAAACTTGTGAACAAATTCATCCCTTGATAACATCCAACATCTTGGGATTTAGGAGTTCATTATCAAAATCATCTTGTTTGGATAGGAGTGTTTAGATGAATCCTTCTTCTCACACCTAGACAAATTATCATCTTGTGAACAATTTGACTCTAGGACAACATCCAACCTCTTAGAGTTTATGAGTCCACCAAAATCCGAATCCGAAACAAATCAATCCTATATCAAGTCCTAAAGTTTAACATTTCCCTTCAAGATTCTCGCAAGAGTTCTACCCATCCATCTTACATCCATATCATTATCACCCTTTGATCCTTAAATTACCCTAAAAATTCTTTTTTACTCCTAAGGTTAGATCAATCCAAAAGAATTAAAGAATTCACCTTCCATATTCTTGAAGATTGATCCTTATTTTATGGTGCAAACTAGATCACAACACAAGAGGAACATGGAAGCCAACATCTACTACAAGTGACTTAAGTCAAACCACTCCTGAAATGAATCCCATTAGGTTTGGAAATCTCACAGTTGACCTTCTGACATCATCGCAAAACCCACAAGAAGAATCCCAAGGAGAAGACCTCACCTTTGGGATGTCCCATGATGAAATAACTGAAATTCTTCAAAATCCGGAAAACCATAAGATCGTCAATATCATGATGAGGCTTAACCCTTCATTATACATGCTTGAACTAGCAAAGCGAGGGGCCAAATTTCCTTTGAATTTTGACATGAGTACCATAGTGGAGACATCTTTTCCTCCAATCTCATCCACCATTCCCATCTCATCCACACCCCCATCCCAAAACATCACCCAAAACATTTCGCAAATCACATCTTTTGCTCCAACCCAACCCAATGTTAATAAGGGAAATGCATTTCTTAATACTATTCAAACACACCCCCTTGTCAACAATCAAGACTTGGATGCAAACACCATCTTGGAACAAAACATACCCAAAAACCCATTACATAAGAATGTTCCTCTCACCTTCCATTGTCATCATTTTTCCACGCAACACCTCAAACTTCCCTCCTCAAAAATTCGCAAGAGGAAGGAGACATGTTCGGACCAGGGGGCATTTTTGATACCACAACATTTTTGCAAGGACTCACACCCCTTACATTTCCACCACTTCCACTTTTTCCATCATCATCCACACCACTCCTTGGTTTAGGGCTTCCCCCTTTACCAAGTATCGATCAAACCAACATCCCAAATATCAATCAAAGCATTATGCCAAACGCTCAAAATTTGTCATCGATATCCCAACAATAGATGACAACTATACAAGCAATCACAACATCATCAAACACCCCCCTAACATCGCAAAGCATGGTCTCTCAAGGACCAATCACATCAACGACACCACTTATCACTAAAACAACCACATCAACAACACCATCCACCACTCAAATCATCAACACAACATCACCACTCACCACCTTCACAAATGCCATTCTGAATCCACCACCACCCCCACCACCACCTTCCACCACATCAAGCCAATACAACGCGGCATTGCAAGCTGCTTTTCAAAGGGGATTCCAACAAGTGCAAAAATAAAAAGCCGTACAACTAGCTACTCAAGATGCGCAAGCCGCCCAAGCTGCACAAACCCAAGCATTATTGCAACAACAACAACAACAATAAGTTGCTCAAGCTGCTCAAGCAACCCAAGCCGCATTGCAAGCACAAAAGGATGCTCAAGCACAAATTCTATTACAACAACAAGCGACACAAACACAATCCCAAGCACAAGCAGTGCAAGCTTGAGCTCAAGCTCAGGCAAATGCCCAATATCAAGCACAACAAGCACAAGCACAGACATAACTTCTTGCACAAAAACAAGCCGCACAAATGCAAGCATATCAACAAGCAATTAAGCAATATCAAGAGCAGCAAGAAGCAACCGAATTAGCAACCCAACAATAAGCATTGTTGGAACAACAACAAGCATTGTTGGAACAACAACAAGCGTTGTTGGAACAAGAACAACAACAAGCGTTGTTGGAACAAAAACAAGCATTGTTGGAACAACAACAAGCTCAACAACAAGCACAAATCTTAGCACAACAACAACAGGTGGAAGCCTACTTAGCTCGACAGAACATATAGATACCATCAAACAACACACCAACAAACCCACCCATTCAACCCACAATCGAAACACCCCAAAACACCTTCATCCCACCCCTTGATCTGCAAAATGACGTAACAACATAAATCAGGTTGCTCTCGCAACAAGTGCTCGATCTTCAATCAGGGTGAACCACAAAGACACCAAGCAACTTGTGTTTGTATCCATTTGACACGAGCCTAGTGATGAAACCATTCCCTAAGGGATACAAGATCCCCAAATTTGACAAATATTATGGGACTGGAAACCCTGAAGATCACATCAGGGAATTCCAGGTTCATTGCATGGAAGTCGCATATGATGATACTTATCTGATGTGGCTATTGCCTAGGAGTTTGGTTGGCCACACTATGGAATGGTTCTCTCGCCTACCATCAGGCATTAGAACATTCCAAGAAATTATAGACGCTTTCATTAAAAATTATGCATGTAACATTGCAATGGATGTTAGTCTAGAAGAACTCTCAGCTCTGAAACAAGGAAAGGGTGAATCATTCGCTTCATTCCTACAACGATGGCGATCCGAGGCCAATCAGAACAAGTGGACCATGCCAAAAGAACAAAAAGTTTGCACCATCATAGCCAACCTCGACGGCCTCTTGGCATTTCATCTCAAGGTTCAAGGGATAACCGCATATGACCAGTTGATCCCCAAGGCGCTCAGTATCGAACGAGCCCTCATGACACAACCCGCATGATTAACTTCATACCCCGAACAACAAAACCATCGCCCACCCTCCAATTACAATGATAAACCTTGCACATGGGAAAAGAACAAAAACATTACTAATGATGGTGTCATCGATGCCAAGGTGGTCATTAGTGCTCCTCGCCAAACTACACCCACACCACAAATCCAAATCCAACACCAAAATAATCATCATGCAATACAACAACCGAACAATAATCCAACAATCAACAATCTCAATGATCTAAGGGGACCACCCCAATGGAACAAGAATTATCCCAAGCGAAAGTACACCACTTTGGGGGAACCACCTGAAGACATAATGAAAAATCTGATAGACGAAAAACTCATCAAGGCTCCTACCTTTGAAAATTACTAAGAACCGGATGTGAAGCCTCCTTGGTATAATGAGAATCAACTTTGCGAATTCCATAAAATAAAAGGCCATACCACAAATAGTTGCATGATATTGAAAAACATCATTCAAGATCTCATCGATAAAAGAATTATAAACATGGAATAGTCTACAGGAAATCAGGATCTTAAGATATATACGAATCTGATGCCAAATCATGGCAATAAAGGGAATAACAATGATAAAGGGAAAGGCACCCACTCAAACGTAAACCATGTGTATGAAATAGTCGCCTCCCTAGATGAAAATTGCATGGTCGTCACCATCAAAGGTGCCCATGCCGATTGTGGAGTCACCACAAGAGGCAACAAAGTAACCATCGCAGGGTCATCCCAACCAAATAAGGTCCCTGCATCTAGATCTGTTCCTAATGGCTATAATGTCCTAGATCAACTCAAGAGAACACTTGCACAAATCTCCATCATGGAGTTGCTAAAAATATCATCTTCCCATAGGAAAATCCTTGAAGAAGCGTTGGCCTCATCCACTGTCCCCGCAAATCTTGATACAGAGCAATTCCAAGCTATGGTCAGAAATATCATTATGCCTAATCTTCTTACATTCTCTGACCAGGATTTCCCTGCTCAACCATCTCACAATCGTGCACTTCACTTAGCAGCCATCCTACATAAGAGAAAAATAAAAAAGGTCTTGGTGGATGGAGGTGCGAGCTTGAACATTTGTTCTCTCAATCTCATCAAGCAATTGAAAATATCAGAGGATTCCATCGACAAAGGAAAGGGTATCACAATAAGAGCATATGATGATCAAGAAAGAGTGTCTCAAGGCACAATCAAACTCCCTATTCAAGTAGAGCCAACTCTCATGGAAACCACTTGTCAGGTCCTGGATCTTGACTTGCCATATAATATCCTCCTAGGATGCCCATGGATTCATGCAATGAAGGCAATAGCATCGACTTTCCACCAGTGTGTGAAATTTACACATGAAGGACAAGAAGTGACCATCCATGGAGATCCTGAACCCTTCTCGTACTACAAAAATCTTGAAGCAAAGTACTACAAAATCCCCCAAGTACCAAAAAATGATGAGGGCCCATCCACACCATACATCAATCCCGCCACTCTCACATCCACTTCTGCGACAGAGACACCCGCCACTCCCGCCATTCCCACCATCTCTAACATCAAGCTCATCATCCAAGATAACGGTTGTGTAAACTACAAGCTCCCTAATAATTCCTTTGTGGTAGGGGAGTTACCACAATTTGCTAGATCATGGGGATGCCTGCAAATAAATGAGGCTTCCACATCTCAAACGTCTCCTAAAGACTATCCTGAATTCATAAGCTGGGGAGACCTTGGCCAAGAGGTTATTGAGGCAGATCCATCTCATATGCTATATCAAGATGAAAGACCAGTACTTGAATTACCAATGGATGACAGAAGTAAGGGTCTACAAATGATGCTCGCAATGGGCTATGACAGAAATCAAAGACTTGGACAAAACGACAATGGGCTTATAAAACCTATCATTCTGGAGATGCGACTGATAACAAATCTTGGCCTTAGATGTACCCCTTTGAGTATAACCATACGTGGCCAAAGTCCTTTGGTTAGAGTGGTTAATAAACCTCATCAGCCAACCGCAGTAGAACTATGATTACCAGTATCCACAGGTCGTGTCTTAGATAACTATACGTTTGATATAACTGATGTCTGTAGTAGTAGCGATGACGAGGATCCCACATCCAATCTACCTAGGATTTTTTAGGACACCACTCTTTGAATGATTAGCACCCTATCTTTCGAATCAAACCACCAAAATCTTGAAATCTGCCTAGTATATCCCCAACTCATCGACTACGACCAATGAAGACCACCCATTCTTGATACATTTGAAAATGATGAGGTGCTCTTAGAATTCATGGGACTGCGGGATAACATTCCATGTGGGGATCACAAATCAGGGTTCATAATTGAGCTAGATACACATGCTTATTACGGGGAAATGATTGAATCCCTCAGTCGTAAAAGAGAAAAATTAAGAATAATATCTAAGTCTTTGAGTGAAAACCACACTGTGGCACTCTCTGACCAGAAAAAAGTAAAAAGAAAGGACACATCCAATGGTGAAAACCTCTTTGAGGCACCTGAGGATGGGGGATTCAATCTTCCTTCTAGAGCTATTCACCAAGAAAAATTAGCAGTCCTGGCATAAAGGTGCAATTCGATCAATCTGGGAACAGAGGAAACCCCGCATATCACATTCTATGCAGAGTCATTACTATCAAACGAACAAGAGCTCCTAGCAGCATTCCTAAGGGAAAGACAAATAAACTTCACATGGAGTTATATTAATATGCCAGGTCTTGATCCAAAAATCATGGTCCACCACTTAGTAGTATATCCAGAAGCAAAGCCTGTCAAACAAAAGCTTCGAAAAATGCACCCTCAGATCACCCCATTAGTCAAAATGGAGCTAAAAAATCTATTAGATGCAGGATTCATCCGACCAATAGATTACCCAGAATGGGTGTCAAACTTGATACCTATTTCAAAACTCAATGGGAACATCAAAATCTACACAGACTTTAGGGACTTGAATAAGGCATGTCAAAAAGATGACTTCCCGCTTCCCAACATCGACATGATAGTAGACATGACAGCTGGACATGAAATTTTGTCACTAATGGATGGATTCTCAAGGTACAATCAGATCATGATAGCTAAAGAGGTCCAACATAAAACAACTTTCACTTGTCCATGGGGGACCTATTGTTGGAATATGATGCCATTTGGCTTAAAGAATGTAGGAGCAACATACCAAAGGGCCATGACATTGATATTCTATGACATGATCCAGAAGACGATTGAAGACTATGTTGACGACATTCTAGCCAAGTCCAGAAAGAGAAAATATCACATAGCAACCCTTAGTGCCATCTTTGATAGGCTGGAGAAGTACAAGGTTAGATTAAACCCTAAGAAGTGTGTATTCGGCTTACAATCAGGAAAATTGCTAGGATATATAGTATCAATGAGGGGTATCAAGGTAGATCCAGCAAAGGTAAAAGCAAACCTCGAGATGGAGGAACCAAAGACATTAAAGTAATTAACAGGTCTCCAAGGCAGGATCCAATCCATTCGTAGATTCATAGCACAGTTGGCAAACAAACATAACCCATACTCTCACCTATTCCACAAGGGAGTAGTGTAAAAATGGGATAGCAAGTGTGAAGAGGCATTCAACAAAATCAAATAATATCTACTGACAACACCAGTCTTAATGCCACCAATCCTAAGAAAACCATTGATCCTCTACATATCATCAACAACAGCAGCCCTTGGAGCTCTCTTAGCTCAACATGACGAAAATGGAACAAAAAGGGCTATCTACTACATCAACAGAACAATGGTTGGGCATGAGATAAATTATTCATTCATATAGAAAGCATTCCTAACAGTAGTGTTTGCATCACAGAAATTCAGACATTACATGTTGGCACACAAAATAAAGCTCATCGCCAAAATTGACCCTCTCAAATACTTATTATCAAAAGCAATGCTCACAGGAAGAATGGCCAAATGGGTGATGATACTGTCAGAATATGACATCGAATATGTGGAGAGGAAAGCAATCAAGGGCCAAGTCATCACAGACCAACTGACAAAAGCACCAATCTATTCCGAGAACCCTCTTGTCTTAGAGTTTCTAGATGAATCCATTTTCAATCTCAACATAGCTAACCATTGGAAACTATACTTCGATGGCTCATACACACAACATGGATCAGGAGATGGTGTTTTCTTTATCACACCACAAGGGGATTGCATACCAAGGTCCTACAAACTGGCATTTCCTTGCACCAATAACATTGCTAAATATGAGGCTTTGGCCATAGGTCTCAGAATAGCAGTGTAGTGGAACATCATAGCTTTGAAAGTATATGAAGACTCTTAATTGATCATAAATCAAGTGAACGATGAATACCAGATCAAGGACGACAAGCTCACTCCATACAAGAAGTTGGTGGAGGCTCTCAAAGAATCATTCATCAAAATTACATTTGAGTAGATACCTAGAGACAACAACAGAGCAATAGACACCATGGCAACAATTGGGTCCCTATTGGACATCCCCAATAATGCTCCAAAATATGAATTCCTAATAGAGCAGCTTCTTGTGCCCACATTTGGGGTACCATAATCATAATTTGTGTGCAAAATCATTGGTCCTAGTGATCCTTGGTACCGCAACATTTATACGTACCTTCAAATAGGAGTCATACTTGCCGACTTACCTTCAAACCTAAAATGAATCTTTGTGAAAAAAGCATCTAGATTCATCATCCTAGGAGATACCCTATATCGTCGAAGCATAGAAGGAACCCTACTACGTTGCCTAAATGCTGAGGAGGCATTTACTAGTCTAACTGAAGTTCACAACGATATATGTGGTTCGCACTCGAGTGGGATGACCATAGCCAAGAAACTGTTGAGGATTGGGTATTATTGGCCCATGATGGAAAGAGAAGCACATGATTATGTCAGAAGGTGTCTACAATGTCAGTAGCATGGGGACCTCATCCATGCTCTAGCTCAAGAGCTTCATCCTATCATTACACCATGGCCCTTTTCACAGTGGGGACTAGATCTCATTGGGAAAATCACACCCACCTCATCTAACAACCACAAATTCATCATAACTACAACATAGTACTTTACTAAGTGGGTGAAAGCTATACCCATGGCGTACAAAACTGGGAATCAGATTTTGAAGTTCATCTTGAACTATCTCATTTGCTGCTATGGTGTTCGACAAGCCATTATCTCAAATAATGGGACACCATTCAAGAATTAGGAGGTTCGTGACTTATGCAAAAAATTCAAAATCCAACATCGCTTCTCCACCCCATACTATCCCCAAGGCAATGGCCAAGCAAAAGCTACAAACAAAACCATTTTGAAAATCCTCAAGAAAATAGTCAATGGACGCAGGTCATGACTGGCACCTACAACTTAATCTCGCCCTCTGGGCCTATTAAACCAGTATCCGCACACCCACCGGCGCCACCCCTTTTTCCCTGGTCTACGGATCAGAAGCAGTACTCCCCATTGAGATCGATCTCCCATCACTTAGGATATCACTGCAAAACCTCATCACAGATGAAGAGTATCGAGTATGAAGACTAAATGAGTTGGAGCTACTGGATGAGTGACGTATAGATGCTTTGAATCATTTGCAAGTCTATCAGAATATACTCAAGCATAGCTACAATAAGAAAATCAGAAGCATGACTTTCCAAGTCGGAGTACTGGTCCTAAGAGAAAATCAAAAAAATGTCCCAAACCCAAACAACAAAGGAAAATTTGAACCCAATTGGCTGGGACCATTCGTCATCACAACAAGTTACAAATCAGAGGCATATTAGCTATCAACACTTGAATGGGAACCTCTGCAAGAGCCCATGAATAACGCTCATCTCAAAAAGTTTTATGCCTAAATCTTTCAAGGTATAGAACCAAAAAATCCAAAAAATTAGAAAATGTCTTGAAAAAATGGTTACTTCAGAGAAAACTTGGCAAACATGCATCTTGGTGACAAAAGAAATAAAAAAAGCAAAAAAAAATCCAAAAATTAGAAAAAGGATAAAAAATAGTAAAAGAAAAATCATCCTCTAGTGAAAACCACTTTGGTGGCACTTTGGGCAAGTACCTTGGTGAAAACTGGAAAACAGGCCTTGTGTAAATAAGCACTTTCCATCCACGGATCTTCACGGCTTTTGCATCATCCATCCATTTCACTTCCATCATCCATCGCATTGATCTCCATCCATCACTCATCCACAGCATCGCATCATAGCTTGGTCTTGTATTCACATCATGATTCCTCCTAGTACTACTCGGCTCATCCTCAAGGTCAGTTTGTCCTGCCTTTATCGGAGTAGTCTATTGCATCATCTGGGGGGCATGTTCTTATTATATCATTCATATATATTCTTAAAGTCCTAAATATAAAAATCCAAAACATCGAGAAAATTAGAAAATTCAAAAACATCAAAACATCGAAAAATCCAAAAACATCAAAACATCGGAAAATCCAAAACATCAAAAAACACAAAATCCAAAACATTAGAAAATTAGAAAATCCAAGAAAATCCAAAAACATCATAAAATAAAAAATCCAAAAACATAAAAAATCACAAAATCCAAAAACATTAAAACATATAAAAATAGGTCAAAAAGTCAAAATAAGAGTCGTCTTGTCGAACTACGGGTCTCTGAGCCTTGAATGTAGGCAAGGTTGATCTTTGATCATCCCCCGAGACACTTAGGTCAGTCCTTTAGGATTTTGTCATAATAAACTGACATTTCATCATGTGTATCTTCATCTATAAATCGGTCAAGTTGTCAGTCGAACTACGTGGTCTCTGCGTGTATAACGTAGGCAAGGCTAATCTGTTGATTAGCTCCTGAGGCCCCTAGGATAGGTCTTTAGGTTAGTCTCTTGGTCAAAATCTCAGAAATTCCCAAAACATTGGAAAATTGAAAATCAAAACATTTGAAAATCTCAAAAAATACCAAAAAATAGCCTCAAAACATTGCAAAACTCCAAAAACATCCAAATATTTGAAAAAATCCATCCGCCTCATCTCGCTTGCACCCGCAATAACACCATCCATAATAAACTGATCATCATCCTCAACCTTTGGTGGAACAGTTAGAAACAAGTCTAGCAGCTTAAAAGTAAAACTAAAAAACATCAAGTCTCAGGTTTAAGTCAGTACGTAAACAAGTTGGTTAATTCTTTGTGTCGATAGTCCATCATCCAAATAGTCCCATATCAATCATCTGCTAACATCATGTCCTAGGATGAATCCTTCCTACAAGGGGAATTATTTATCAGAAAGAGCACTTTGGATTAATGAAATGATGTGCCGCCATCCACTAACATGTCCTAGGATGCATCCTTCTTACAATGGGCATTATCTTTTGGAAATAGTTTCGGTTCTTATCCTTAAAAACACATTCACTTTGGTTTGCAGTATTGAAGAACATCAACTTGTTTGTGTGCTTTATCTTTGTCTTTTGACTTATCTTATTGCACTCAGTCCAAGGACCTCTCGATGATATCTGAGCGAAAGATTTAGAGAGATAGGAATGGGGCAATGATCATTATCATTTTGTCTGCTATGCTTGTTGGACGTTCTTGTAAAATAACCTTGGCGAGTACTTGTTCTGTTAGATATGTATAGAGGATGTTTTGGACAACTTTTTGACTATTGCATTGATTGGTTATGCCTTTCCGTGTTTTGGTCTGAGATGTTTGAAACTTCTAAAGTGCATCATAGCAAGGTTTCCATATGTCAGGTGTGAACAAGAATACTCTTATCTATTTGTCGAGTCAAAGTCCATCACACTAAGTACCACACCATCCTAGTCCTTTATACCTTGATGCATCGTACTTATGCGTGTTATCAAACATAAGATAAGTGACCCTTTTAATATCCCAATCCTTGAGAAACAAATCATTCATCTATCATCATCATTTCTCGTCATCATCTCTCATAAAGTTGGCTTGTTGGATCCTCTTGTCATCATCTAATGTCTTCTTTTCTACACTAACATCACATCATGAATAGTTAATCATCATCACTAGTGCATCCATCCTGCATCCACAAATCATTAGCATTCTACATATCACCTCACATGCATGTTCATCATCATAATATAGATCTGTTAGTCTAAGCATCTCATAAAATCATACATTTGCATAAAACACTCATTAGGCATTATCACATCATCCATCATCATATCGTATCATCATTTAAGTTGTTTAGGATAATATGGATTTGTTATTCTAAGCATCTTAAACCATCTCATTTGTATCATCATCCATAACCATCCATCTTGAACCTCTTTATCACGAGATCAGCCCTCAAATCGAATCTTTTCGCTCGATCTCTCGAGGGTGCAATGTACTAGTGTACTTCTTTCCGCTGGGGCAATCGAAAAAATAAAAAAAAAATTGAATTTTGATCGCGGCAAGTTTATTCTTTGAACCAAGGCAACAAGTACATTGCTTCAAAGAGGGGAAAAATGTAGACATGCAAAATTAGCATCATGCATTTAATTAGGTCCTTTCATCAAGTAAACCAAGTTCACATTCATCCACTCATTAAATTAATCAAGTTCATTAAATCCATTCATTAGGAAAATCGGGTTCATTTAATCTCTAAGGATTATCCACTTAAATTAAATAAATTAACTTTATTTAATTTAAGCCTATCATTCCCTCTTTGATTAAATAAATAAAGACTTTATTTAATTAAATCTCAAAATTCATATTTCTCCCTCTTGATTTAAATAAATCAAAATATTCAAGTCAAATGGGTCGAAGCATCTTAAACATCACCTAAGCTAATCTAATCTTGATTAACCTAATCTAACCACCCATCACATCCTCTAGCTTTTCCTACTTGCACCAATAAATCATTTTAATTCATTTATAAATTCATCATTTTCCATCAACATGGAATTTTTGAGGAATATTCCCTCAAATTTGAATTCAAAAACAAGTGGACATGTACATCCAACAAAGCATTTAAGAGGTCTTACATGTCTCTTACATGTCCCCTTGCAAAGTTCAAACTCAACATTTAACTCTCAAATTCAAATTCGAATCTCCCCCTCTTTGGCACATGGACCAAAATGTGCTCATTCCTCAAGCCTATCACAAGATGACAAGTGGCTCCATCTCATTGGCCAAATATTTATCCCACATTTCTCTCTCATAAGCATTCTTTCAACTTGAGAATCTTTAAATAGAGGCTTCATCCTTCAACAAATCCTCCACAACTCCACAATCTTAGCATTTCATCTCCACAACTTGCACTATAATCTCATGCAAAGTCACTCTCCTCACATTGAGAGCTGATTTTGTCCATTGCATCCTCATCATTGGCATTATCAAGGGTTGGGAAGGGCTTCTTTCTACATCAAAGAAGCACCAATCCACTATGGGATAGATATGTATCTTTCTTTTATGCTCTCAATTAGTTTGTGTTGTTATCTTGTTTATGAAGGCATGATGCATGAGTAGAGCATGGGGAAACCCACTTAGAGTCCAATTCAGATGGTGCAAAAAGAGATAAATTAGCTAAAGAATTATCTAGGGACATGAAGAAAATAACTCCCCTAAATTTTGATGGTACAGTGAGCAGAGTTGTCGTAGAGGCATGGCCCACTGAAATGGAAAAGTACTTTGAGATCCATAATTATTTTGAAGTGGCTAAGGCCATTTGGGGGCATATCTAATGGTTGGTGAAGCATCCACGTGGTGGAAGAATAAGAAAATAGAGCTAGGTTTGAGCTCTCTGAAGTTGACATGAGATGAATTCATAGCCATCTTTAGGCATAGGTGGTTACCACTAATGGATCTAGATATTAGCTCATTTTCTGTTGCTTTCATACATACTTTCAGACACTGTTGGATATACTTTCTAGACAATACTTATATATTATACTACCTTTTCATACTTATTATGCAAACTTGGACCTAAAATATAATGATGGAAATATGATTATGACATAATAGTATTGCATGGTTTATATGTAGATATACATGAAATGTGGATGAAATTCTATGTTTTAATTATGATAGTCTTGTGTACATACTTTGTGAATTAACCTTTTTGCAGTCAAGGAGTAATTGTAGCATGTAGCAATTGAATGTTGTAACCCATAGCAAAAGGAAGACTGGGACAACAAAATAGGGGAGTTCTAGATTAAGCTAAATGTGATGATTAATGATTAAAGATACCTAATAGAGGTTGAACGTGCATCATTATAACAAGTTAATAAGTGTTGAAGAAGGACTCCTTTACTGATAGGATTTTCACAAATGTTTGTGTGTTTACATGCAATTCTATTTTACAGAGTTTTAGTCCTATTAGGATTCTTCTTTCTTTTTAGTTATGGTTTGAACAATTCAGTCTTAACTATATGCTTTGATATTTAGGAGTGGAAGTTAATGATTGTAGTTAGTTTTTTCTTTGAATAAGACTCCCTCGAGCTTGTATATAGCTGATGGTTGAGTCCTTAGATTAGTTGGTTTTTCACTTTTGTTATTATCAGTTATTTTTTAGTTTCATAACATGATAGATATTCAGAATGATTGAATACAATATGTGAGAAGATCTTATGTAATATTTCATGATATGCAATTAATGAAGTTAATTTCACTGGATGCGTAGAATCTGTTAGTTAGATTTGGTTTCAGTTAAGTGAGAATAACCACTTGATCAGGCCCTCAAGGTAACTATTCTTCACTTCATTTTCTAGTTGTTTATTTATGTTTAATAGTTGTTTCCTATTTATCATTAATTCATGAACTATTTGCAAGTTAAATTAGAATCTCATACTTTTCTTATTGGTAATGAATGTTCATAAACATGCATGTAATGGTTAACTAGTAGTACTCTAGAGGTTAAATTAGTAGGGTCATTAGTTTTTTTTTTTTTTTTTATCGGTAATAGGTTTAATTGTATTAGAATAAAGATAAAAGAGGTTACATAATAAGGCCAGAAAAAAATTCCATACAATCCCTATCAACTCCACTCAATTCTTAAGATAGATCTAAGGATCAGACCCCAAACCCACAATTCCATTCCAAAAAAAGATAAAGATTTAGACAAACTAACTACTGAGCCTAAAATCAGCAATCAAAGGCACCCATTCAAGAGTCAACCCTTTGAGACTTTCTTTGGATGACCTTTAGTCTAAGATCATAGGACCATAGCAAAGGATTTCCTCCTCTCCTTCGCTTTCTTTCCCACTACCAAATTCCATCTGTCCTCGACCCCTTCAGCCTCTTTCTGCCAATACAGGGGCAAATCCAGGGGACTCCTCAATCCGCCAATTCCACTACTTTCTTGCAAATGTTGATCATTAGCCATCCGCCTTTCCACATCCTTCTTCTGAGGATTTAAATTCTGAAGATTCCTCCCTGCTCCCTCTCCCTTGCTACCTTGCTAAAACTGGTTATCAACCTTCCATTTTCCCGCCTCTTTCTTCTGGGATCTCATAACACCTTTCTTTTCCTTACAATTTGGGGTAGTAGCCTCGTTCTTGGCAGTCAAATCCTTGACACTAATAATGGGAGCCATATTAGCATTGTTTACATCTAAAAGACCTTCCTGATTGGGTTCCATCATAAACTGTGACTGCTCCACACAACTTTTCTCTTGCAATAGCTACCTTTCCACCTGCAACGGTTCCTCTAAAGCCCTACTCTTCTCCATAGTTCCTTTCAGCTGAGTACTCCCTTGCTTCACCTCATGCTTCTCCACTAAATAGTGTTGGGTGGATGCATCCTTCCACCATGAAGCTATGATTTTACTTCTGAGTTTGGCACATTCTGTTGCCAAGTGCCCTGTTTGATGACATTTTCTACATCTAAAAGGAACCCCTTCATAGTCCAAGGGTTGCACCCAACAACCCTTTAAGATTTTTAAGCAAATCTCCTTCGGGGGAACCTTGGAGATGTTCATTTCTACCAATATCTGGGCATATGTAGAATGCAAAAGATTAGAAGAGCCTTCATCCACCATTATGAAGGTTCCTATTGAGTTTCCTATGGCCTCCAAGCAACCATCGAACCAGAACTAAAGGGGGAAGTTAGGAAGCCTCACCCAAAGGGGAACCATCTCAAAAACTTCAGTTGCTAGGTTGAAGGCCGGATGCCATGGCTTTAACAATAGAACATGTTTCTCTTCCCATACCCACTGATACTCATAGAGGATTTTATTCCTATCCTGTTCTTTTTCAAAAACAACAATAAAGAAACCCTTGGCCATGGGGTAGATCTAAACATACCCATCCAACAGAGGTTTCTAGTTGTTAGAGATCCACTGGTGTAGAGCAGACATGCATGGCCAGAAACCCTTGAATCTCTTGATTAATCCCAGCCCAGAGAAAACCTTTTTCATTGTGGATTACTTCTCTCACTAGCTCCCCATCTAGCTCCAAGGTGATTGCATCCGAGGCATGTTGTGAGGCAGGATACGTCCTTTTCCCATCACTGGTTCCTCTTTTTGGATGTTTACCCTCCTTATCGAGCCCAAAGCTATGATCTTCTAGCCTCAGCTTCTTACACACCTTATATGTACCAGCTCTATTCATCACATCAATGACTTGAGCAGTCTTTGCCATGCCTTCTTTGACCACGACGAGTTCTCCATTGCATGTTACTGGTGAGAGCCTTGCGTTCACTGAGGAGTCTCGGATTGCTAAGTATTTAACACCAACACTAGTAGCTAAACACTCCTCCGACGTCCTCTGTAACTCCCTTCCTAGGGTACTTTGGACGGGCAAAGCCCTAGCTGGCTCCACATCGATCTGACCATTGGCAGCCCTTTTTTTTGGGTCATTAGTTTTTATCAGTTTTGAGTTGATACAATAATATTTAATTAGCAATAGTTTAGTTATAGTTTCAGTTGTAGGTACCCGTAGCCATTAGTTTTGGCTTATTCCTCCACTGTTATGCAATTTTCTGATTTCCAACAAATAGAATAACTTGAATAGGATAGCTTAGGTAGTTTTGAGTCTTTGAAGGTGTATACACCTAAAAATGGTCTGGATAAATCTAATTAATTAAATACAATTATTTGATTAATTAACCTCTAATTCATCTACTTATAAATAAATAGAAATATTTATTTATATAGTTCGCTCTTCTAATTCTTCTATCTTAATCATATTATTCCGTCTTAATTAAAATAAACAAATTCAATAATTTGTTTTATTTAATTATCTAATTCTTCCATATTAATTAAATAAACAAATTTACATAGTTTGTTTTATTTAATTATCATCTTTTATTAAATAAACAAATTTCATTTGTTTTTTTTATTTAATAATATTATTTTCCTCCAACATTGAATAATTCCAATTTTCAATTGAGCACATGTCTACAGCTTTTGTCTCAACCAAAATTGAAAGTTTCAATTAAAATTCAATTGCACTTTATCTTTCCAACCAATTTTGGAATAATCTAAAGAGACTTGGCTCTCTTCCTCCTCTTTTTCTTCTTGGTGTCTTGGAAGAATGCTTTATCCTCTCCATTATCTTCTCCAACTTCTTCGTCTTCTACCATTGATTTATCTAGATCAAATCTCAACTGTTGCTTGTTGCCACATCACAATTTGCCTTTGAAAATTTATAAAAGCAACCTTTTGTTAAAGGAAAAGGATCCCACTTTGAGAAAATAAACTCTGCAGAAATCATATTAGAGAAATTTAGCATACATCATTTGAGCAATCAACAAATTTAGAATTAAATAGCAATCATATTAGATTACAATCATGTCTTCCATACTAGCTACATATTAGTTTACAATAGTTTATCATATCATTTTCATTATCATCATAGCTTTCATTATCAATCATTTCATCACAACATATCATTTATCAATTATCATATAGGATTAGTTTCCTGCATTTACATAATTTCTCGTTCTTTAGGTTGTCATTTTAATAATCAGAGTGCATACACTCTGAGAGCCACTTTGATTTATTAAATCCTTGGAGATAGAGAGCAATAGAATGATTTTAGAGATTTTATTATGCTTTAATTAGATTAATTTTTCATTTGAATTCTCTAATAATGTTTCATTGAAGTTTGTTTGTTACTTGATTACTCACATATTTTCACACACTTACATTTGGCGCCCACCGTGGGGCCAAAAACCCCATTTTTAAAATCTTTTTCTAGAAAGTGTGTTTATAGGCTTTGACGTGAATTATTTTAGCGCAAACGAGTGTTCTTACGATGCATCTGACATATATTTCAATGCATCCAAATATTGTTTCGGTGCATCCAACAAATATTTCAGCGTATCCAATTACTATTACGATGCACCTAAAGAATATTTTGGCACATTTGACGAATATTTCAGTGCATCCAATTACTGTTACATCGCATTTCATAATTTCTTTAGCGCATTCATTTATTCTTTCAGTGCAACCATCAATTCTTGTAGCGCATCTAAATTTTAGTGCATATGCTAAAGTTTTAGTGCATCTAATCGTTTTTACAAAAAATTAAAAAAATTAGATATTAATCACTGTTTTCTGTGTTGCAGGTACAAAGTACGCTTGTCAAAGACAGTTGTTTGAAACATTTACGCCAGTCAAAGACAAATACTACAAATTATTAATGGTGTTTGAAAGGTTTTGAATTTATTATTGCTTTCCTTTATTTAAGATAGGCATCTAGCTTAAGTAAAAGGATTAATTGAACCCCTTGTCTATTGTGGTTGAAGTGATAGGCCTATGCTCTCCCCTTCATTGGATGATTAGAATGCTAGACTCACTTTTCATGCTTTTATTAACACCTTGAGAAGGCCTGCCATAGTGGGAAAAAGTACTCACCCTATGGGAATGACCTAAGTGGGAACAACCAAAGCCAGGTTTTCCAATCCACTATAATCAAAAGCGAATTCAGGGAAAGTTCACAATTCGACAAAAGTGTGCAAGATAACCATCCCCAAAGCCTTTGTTCTAAAGGTTGGGAGGTCTCCTGAGGGAGTTTATCTATTTCTGCACTGAATGGTAACCCTATCTAAGAACTTTAAGTTAGAAGCCAATCGTGTCAGTTTTCAAACACTTTCTATATCACAGTGCAAGGGGAGGGAAGAATTTTCCTCCAAGACACTCACCATATAACTATCAGAGACCCTAGCCAAAAGTGGAGGATTTGACTTTGGTTAAGACTTGGGATAGGAAAAAACATGGGCGCCCTCTAGGGAGTGACACGACTGTGTGAGCTGACATAGTTTTAAGATGTGGGTTGTGGTATTTTTAGTGATGTTTTGACATTAGAAAAGTGCTTGAATTGTATTCTATTGTGTTATACCAGTGGGAATTGAAGGAATCATACTCGATTCTAGAACACACACTAAATGTTTAATGCATAGACTTGAATTTTTTTTTACAAACTTGTTGTTGTGTGTTTAAATCACTTTCAAATAAATCATCCAAATCAAAGCAGTCAATTTCTATAATCCACAAACAAGCAAATCAAATACAAACTCATTAATCAAAATTTTATACCTTGGGGATAACTAATTCACTGATTAAAACTAGAACAAACAAATAGACTGTTGAAATACTAAATACTTCTAGATTAGTGCATCTGAGGACTATTCTAGTGCATCCAATCTGTCTAATAACGCATAAACCCATCAATTAGAGCATCAGAGGAAAGTTTAGCGCATAGGAGGAATAGTCTAGTGCATAGGAGGAACAATCTAGCACATTCAATCAATTTTCTAGTGCATATACGAAATAGTATAGCGCATTCAACCTGTTTAGTAGTGCATCGAAACAATTTGTTAGCACATTTGTCAATTATTTTGGTGCATTTGAAGACTGTTTTAGCGCATTTGCAAAATTAAAAACTAGAGAGCAAAATTCACTAGTTATCAGACATTTAACATTAGAATTCAGATTTTTATCATAACATAAGCTTTCCTAAATCAAACCAATGTCTTAAAACTTGCAAAAACTGAATCTCACAAGTGAAATTCTTCAAAATTAAACCAAGATCTACCATCCTAAAGTGTCTAAATCAAACACATTTGATTAAAAGCTAAGTTTCATTATCAGGATCAGTCATCCTACATCAAGAAACGAAGTTGTATAATCACACTTATCAACTTAGTCTAATCAATAGAATCTATCATTCTATTTGACTTAATTTAATATCTTCGACACTATTTCAAACCAAGTTCAAAGTTTAGTGGACAATCATAACACTTGTATGCCGGTTTTGACAAGGTCACAAACACAAAAAATTCAAGAAAAGGAAATAGAAATCCAAAACACCATGTCTAAGATTGAAGAAGATGTACTCAACAAATCTAACCAACATGATAATGATGAAATATCTAAAGAAAATCTATGTTGAAGTATGCAACAAGATCCCAAATTCCATAAGTTCATGGAAAAATTTTTGGAGAAAGATGGGGAAAAGTATCTTTTAATGCTAGCTGATCTAGGTGTTAAAGTTCCAAAGGACTTTGATATAAATAGACTACAAGAAACATCTAAAAGAGCTAAGAATGAACCTCAAAATACAGATGAAGTGGGTGCATTAACACAACAAATACAAACTTTGCAACAACAATTTCAAGATATGCAAACAAGAACTACTAAAAGATACTTGCTATAGGATATTTGTCCATATCCTTTTCCCCAAAACATGAACATGATTCCATTTCCAAAACACTGTGAATTCCCAAAGTACGATAAATACAATAGAAAAACAGATCCTCTTGACCATGTAAGGGAATTTAGAGCTATAAGCTTAGAGTTTTCCCATGAAGAAACATATTTGATGAGGCTATTTCCACGAAGCTTAGGTGGACAATGTATGGAGTGGCTTTCTAAATTAACTCTAGGAATTAGATCCTTTGAAGATCTAGTTAACAAATTTATAACTCAATACTCCTATAATATACATGATATCACAATGAAGGATCTTTACATTATCAAACAAAAGAAGGGTGAAACATTTCTCTCATTTTTGCAAATATGGAGAAGGTTGTTTGCAAGATATCCTCGTTCCATACTTGAAAAGGAGAATATGGAACTATTCATTGAAAATTTAAACGATGAAATGAGTTATATACTTGAACTACAATTTCCACCTACATTTGATAAAATGATTGAAAATGGGATCAAGATAGAAGAAGATTGGTCAAGAGAGGAGTCCTAAAAACATACAAAGAAGGACCAAACAATGCAAGTTCCTCTAATCACAACAACAACTATGATAAACCCAAGTTTTGGAAAAAATATAGAAATATTGGAAACAATGATGTTGTGACTGGAACACAAAACACGAAACCAATATTCAATTTAACAACAGCTTCCACTAAGACAAACCAAAGCAGCAATCTAAATGCTAATCAAAACAACAATTCAAATAATGCTGGATCTAAATCATTACCATTCCAAAAGCCATCAAATCGGAGTAAATTCATGCCTTTGGGACAATCATTGGAATTAGCATTAAAGGAGCATTTTGGTGGAATGACGCACATTACTATGACTATCATAAAAACAAAGGCCATAAAACAAACAACTGCTGGCAATTGAAACATTTGATCCAAGATTTGATTGGTAACAAGAAGATATTCTTTAAAGGACCACAAACAAACAATGATCATGGAGCTTTCAAGAATCCTCTACCAAATTACGAAAAAGGAGAATCATCTTCTACAAATGGTAAAGGAAAAAATGTAAACTACGTTTATGACTCCACGACTCTTCATATTTCTATGGTTGAAGATCAAACTAATAATGCTCAAATTGATGATGAACATGATCTTGTTGCTTCTGAAAATCAAACAAATGATCTTGTTGTTGTTGAAAATAAAACAATTGATCTTGTTGCTGTTGAAAATCAAATAAATGACATGGTTGCAACTGATTATCAAACTCATAACTCTGAAATTAATGACAATCATGACATCATTACAACTAATCATCATATCAAAGACATTGCCATCTCTAAAAATCAACTTCATGTCATCGACACCAACATAAAATCAAACCAAATAACACCACTATATATGATTTTAAACACTGTTGCAATAGAAAATCAGATTAATGTTATCAAAATCAGAGAGAAACAAGAGTATCAACCGGTCAATGCAACAACAAGGGGGAAATAAAAAGTAATCTTGAAAGGATGCACCTAAAACAACTGCTTCCCCATCAATCCAATACAAGATTATTGAACAATTGAAGAAGATAGCAGAGCAAATATCAATATTAGAACTTTTGAAAATATCTCTAGCTCACAAGGAAATTCGAGAATAAGCTCTCGTAGCTACTATGATGCCCAATAATTTGGAAGTTGATCAATTCTAGGCTATGGTGGGACACTTGACCACTCCTTGCTGCTTATCATTTTCTGAGCATGATGATGTATCACTAAACCATCCACACAATGCTGCCCTCCACATTGAGGTTCTCATTCACAAACACTGAGTCAAGTGTGTTCTTATAGATGGTGGAGGTGGTTTGAATATCTGTACTTTGAAACTTATCCTTGCACTCAGGTATTTTGAAAATGCTATTGATGCAAGAAGGAAAATCACAATAAAAGCATATGATGACGAAGAGAGATCTTCCAAAGGATTGATTGTCTTACCTATCCAAGTGGGACCAATTGTGAAAGACATAGTTTGCTAAATGTTGGATAAAGAGCTGACATATAATATACTTTTGGGACGTCCATGGATTCAGGAGATGCAAGCAGTACCTTCTACATATCACCAATGCTTAAATTTTCCAGTCAATGCACAAGAAATTACTATCTCAGCAGATTCAAACAATCCCCAACAATGTAACATGCTTAAGGTAGCTCAAAATACCTTGGTACCTCACAACAGGGAAGCTACCACTCCAAATTCATCAAACAATGAAAAGTAGTTAAATGTTGGATCAAAATGGGTTGAGAAGAAGGACCAATCAAAAGACAAAGGTGTTGCTGATTCTACACCATCAAACAAGGAAGGTCAACTAAATTCTCTATCAAAGCAATTTGAAGAAAATATCTAGTTAAAGGACAAATGCATGGGAGAGTATTCCATTCAATAATCTTTGTGCCTTCTCTAAGAACTTATGGGCAACCATCAATATCAAAACAACAATTATCACAACCTACCATGGTTTTTGATGGTAGATTTGTAAAGGCTAAAACTTTAGTGGATGAATCAAAAGATAAGGTTGTTCTCAATTGGCTATATAAAGATGAGGAAGCATCTATATCAACAAACCCTAATATACAAATAGATCAATATGGAAAAGGAAAGACAATTCTAGAGAAGATGGGGTATGAAGGACAAGGACCCATTGGCAAAAGGAAAGAAGGCATTATAGAACCAATCCAACCTCTCACACTTCATGCAAAGGAAAAAACTAGATTAGGATATAAAGAAGAGGTCAAAGAGGATACAAAAGAGAAAATCTATGAATGAATCCTACAGCTTCAGGCTAGTTATGAAACAGACTCCAATGAGTATGAGTGGGATTCATTGTCTAAAGAATCATGTCATGATAAAGAGGTTGATATCATACAAAGGTATGCACATACATGTAAGGAGGGACAAAGCTCAGGGACTAGACGTCCTGTGTTTGGAACACAAAATATCGATGACTCAAGTGAGGATGGACAGACTCCAAGTGAATTAGACGATTTGGAAGAGAGTAATATCATAGACCTTGACATCGCTATTGAACACCATGACGATATTACTATTAGAACCCTCATTTCCATTGACCTTAATCAATCTGATGATCTTTTACCCTTAGTATATCCTGACCTTATCAACTGGGAACCAATTGAACCTATCAATGTACCTATCTTTGCGAATGACGACACCATTGTTAACTTCCTATGTTTTGAAAATCCTGAAACAAGTTCTAACCATGAAACTCATAATGATGCTTTGAGTCAGGATGGTGTCGAATATCCCAGTTGAAAATTTGAAAATATCAAAAATAGATCTAATGGTGAAAACCATCTAATGGTAGTGTTAGATCTAAAAAAAGTAAAAATAAAGAGCACATCTAACAGTGAAAACCTCTTTGAGGCACTGAAAGATGGGGGATTTGACACTCTTCTGGAACACTATCATGAGAGATCATCAACATTGGTGGAGCCCACATAGTCTATCAATATTGACACAATGGAAAAAGTGAAGACATTGCATATGGCAGCGTACATGACTAAACAAGAAAAGCTTGAGCTCACCAAGTTCTTTGAGGAATGACAAATCAACTTTGCTTGGTCTTACTTTAATATGCTAGGCTTAGACCCAGATCTCCTGATGCGTCATCTATCTTTACCAACTAGAGTGAAACCTATCCAACAAAAAATAAGAAAAATGCACCCACATATCGCATTGTTGGTGAAGGCAGAGCTTAAGAAATTGATAGATGCAGGATTCATTTGATCTATTGATTATGCTGAGTGGATCTCTAATACTGTACCTATTTCTAAACCAGATGGTAGTATCAGGATATGTATGAACTTCAGGGATCTCAACAAGACATGTCCAAAGGATGATTTTCCATTGCCTAACATTGATATTATTGTAGACTTGACAACAAAGCATGCCATGTTATCATTGATGGATGGTTTTTTGGGTTACAACCAAATCAAGAGAGCACCAAAGGATCAGGAGAAAACAACATTCACATGTCCATGGGGAACATTTTGCTGGAACGTCATGCCTTTTGGGTTGAAAAACATAGGGGCTACATATCAGAGAGCAATTACTACCATCTTCCATGACATGATGCATACTTTTATGGAGGATAATGTGGATGATCCATTAGAAAAATCATATACCAGAGAAGGACACCTTGAGATTCTAGATAAAATCTTCACTCATTTGGAAAAATTCAACATCAGATTAAATCCTAGGAAATGTGTGTTTGGTGTTACATCAGCTAAGCTTCTAGGGTACATAGTTTCCGAGAAAGGTATTGAAGTGGATCCTGCTAAGGTCAAGGCCATCATGGAGATGCTTCCACCAAAGAATATCAGTCAACTATGATCTCTACAAGGAAGGCTTCAGTCTATCTGAAGGTTCATCTCTCAACTAGTAGACAAGAGTCATTCATTCAATCACTTGTTACACAAGAATATCTCTTTCAAATGGGATGATAAAGGCGAAGCTTCTTTCAATCAACTAAAGCAATATTTGATGTCTCTACCTATACTAGTGCCACTTGTAGAAGGAAAGCCATTATTACTTTATATAGCAACCACTGAAATTTCTTTGGGTGCTTTACTAGCATAGGAAGATTCTGAAGGAAAGGAATGGGCTATATATTATATCAATAGAACTTTGAATGGTTATGAGATCAATTACACATTCATCGAAAAAGATTTCTTGGAAGTAGTATTTTCTACTCAAAAACTACACCATTACATGCTAACTCACACAGTTAAACTCATAGATAAAATCGATCCACTAAAATACTTACTCAACAAAGCTGCCTTAACAGGGAGATTAGCCAAATGGTTAATGATCTTGAGCGAGTTTGATATCCATTATGTAGATCGAAGAGCCATTAAGGGTCAAGTGATAGTTGATCAGTTAACAGAGGCTCCACTACCAGATAATCATTTGATGCACATTGAGTTTCCTGATACAGATGTTCTTACTATAACACCTCAACAATGGATGTTGTATTTTGATGGGTCATAAATGCAACACGGGTCAAGTGCTAGAATCCTATTCATAACACCTCAAGGGAGTACAATCCCTAAATTATACAGACTCATGTTTCCTTGTACCAATAACGTAGTTGAATATGAGGCATTAATTTTTGGCATTAAAATAGCAGTTGAATGGAAAATCACAAAGCTATAGGCCTATGGAGACTCACAACTAGTCATAAATTAAGTGAATGATGATTATCAGATGAAGGATGATAAGTTGCTTCCATACAAGATAATGGTGGATGATTTCAAAAAGTAATTTATTGAAATCAAATTTGAACAAATTCCCAGAGCAGAAAACAAAGTTGTCGATGCAATGGCTACAATTTCTTCTCTCTTGCAGATACTGAAAAAGTGAAGACGTTATGAGTTTATGGTAGAACAAGTGTCTAATCCCGCCTACGATGTTCCTGAATCCCAAGTGATATGCCATATCGTCAACCCTAAAGCCTCCATCTATGGAAAGATCTATGCTTACATAAGGGACAATACCCTTCCACTTGACCTTTCCTAGAACCAAAAACAAAACTTCATTCCCCAAACCGCATGACATACCTTGATTGCTAACATACTTTACTGTCGAGGTCTTGATGGAACTCTCCTTCATTTCCTAGAACGTGAAAAATTTGAGACAACCTTACGTGAGATTCATGAAGGTATCTGTGGAACACATTCAAGAGGACTAACTCTAGCAAAGAAACTCCTCTGTTTGGGGTATTACTGGCCAAATATGGAGGAGTCTTTTCAGTATGTCAAGAAATGCCAAAAATGTGAGATCCATGGGAACCTGATACATGCACCAACATAGGAGCTACAACCCTTTGCATCAGTATGGCCTTTTTGTCAGTGGGGATTGGATCTGGTAGGTAAAATTCACCCATCTTCATACAACAGACATAAGATTATCACCACTACTACAAAATACTTTACAAAGTGGATTGAAGTTGTTCCCCTAACAACAATCATAGGAAAACAAATCTCATCCTTTATTCTAAATTACCTTATCTGTCGGTATGGCATTCCTTAATCCATTATCACTGAAAATGGTAGACCTTTTAAGAATCAGGATGTTCAAGAATTGTGTGAAAGGTTCCATATCCAGTATTGCTTTTCAACACCATACTATCCTCAAGGAAATGGCCAGGCAGAGGCCTCAAACAAAACTATTTTCAAAATTTTGAAGAAAATTGTCAATGATGTTGGAGGTGATTGGCATGTTCAATTGAATCGTGCTTTGTGGGCATACCAAACAAACATCAAAACACCTATGGGAGCTACACCATATGCTTTGGTATATGGATCAGAGGCCATTCTACCTATTGAAGTTGAGATACCATCACTCTGTGTGTCACTAAAAGGGATCATTTTAGATGAGGATTATAAAGTGTCTAAAATTTAGGAGCTCGAACTATTAGATGAGCATCATCAACAAGTTGTAGATGACTTGAAAGCATATCAATAGAGGATGTACAAAAGTTACAATCACAGAGTCAAGCCAAGAGTGTTTCAGGTTGGTGACTTGGTATTAAAGGAAAACTCTCACCATATGCTTGGAGGTGATGGCATGTTCAATTGAATCGTGCTTTGTGGGCATACCAAACAAACATCAAAACACCTATGGGAGCTACACCATATGCTTTGGTATATGGATCGAGGCCATTCTACCTATTGAAGTTGAGGATACCATGCTGTGTCACTAAAAGGGATCATTTCGATGAGGATTATAGAGTGTCTAAAATTTGAGCTGAACTATTAGATGTCATCAACAAGTTGTAGATGACTTGAAAGCATATCAATAGAGGATGTACAAAAGTTACAATCACGAGTCAAGCCAAGAGTGTTTGGTTGGTGACTTGGTATTAAAGGAAAACTCTCACCATATGCTTTGGAGGTGATTGGCATGTTCAATTGAATCGTGCTTTGTGGGCATACCAAACAAACATCAAAACACCTATGGGAGCTACACCATATGCTTTGGTATATGGATCAGAGGCCATTCTACCTATTGAAGTTGAGATACCATCACTGTGTGTCACTAAAAGGGATCATTTAGATGAGGATTATAGAGTGTCTAAAATTTAGGAGCTCGAACTATTAGATGAGCATCATCAACAAGTTGTAGATGACTTGAAAGCATATCAATAGAGGATGTACAAAAGTTACAATCGAGTCAAGCCAAGAGTGTTTTGGTTGGTGACTTGGTATTAAAGGAAAACTCTCACAATCAAGGATTGCTAAAAGAAGGGGAAATTTGAACCCAACTGGCTAGGTCCCTTCATCATCATATCATTCTATAGATCAAGAGCTTATCAACTATCTACATCTGAAGGGGATTTGTTTTATGAACATATCAACAGTATCCATCTCAGGAAGTTCTACACTTGAATTATCCAATGCACAGTTAAAGTTTTGCAAAAAATACAAAAAATAGAAAATGTCGTAAAAAAATGGCCGCCTTGATGAAAACTTGGCAAACAGGCATCTTGGTGATAACAAAAAAATCAAAATATCAAGAAAATACAAAAAAAAGAAGAAAATATTAAAAAAAATCATAAAATCTAAAAAAGTGCAATAAAAACAAGTAGTGAAAACCTAGCAATAGGCGTTATTTGTGAGAGACTAGTTGTTCCATCTATTTGAGCACGTCTTGGCTATTCACCTTTTCCATCATTTTGCTTATCATTGGGGAACCTCATGTACATACCCTGGCATTGCGGTTGTGTCTCACCTTGGCTTGGGGGAAAAAATGCTAAACTCACTAGAGGCAATAAACTTTGGGCTTAAACAAACGAACAAACAACAAGATGAAAATGCAACAAACACAATGATTAGAGGAAAACCCAACATTGAACAATCAATCATCAATCATCAACAAATCAGACCATCCAAATCAAATAGCTTAAATAAATCAAATCAAATCTAAATGGATGATATTATTTTGAATCATGATTTTATCGCTTTAGATTGAATGCTCAAATGTTGTACTAGGATTTGTGTTATCATATCTTTGGAGCAACTCGATGATGTATTAAACTAGAGAAGCAAGGAAGAAGTATGCTATTTCTTTGTCTATTTTTGTGAGTTGATCATTATTACTACGTGAATTGTCAAGACATGCTCTACCAAGTATCACTGATGAAATTCTGGATTCACATAGGAAGGTGATTGATTCTTGTTTTTTTACACAAGAAATGCTCAGGTCATCTCGGTTTACTTATACCTAGATGCTTGTGTTAACTTGCAATATCAAAAATCATGAAAGTAGTACTCAGGTCATCATGGTCTAAATTATACCATTGATGCTTGTACTCACTTTCAACATTTTAAAGGCTCAATGATGATAAAAGCATAATAAATGGATTGTTAAAATGACAAATTTTGCATATGTAGATCTGCATGGTTAAAATTAGAATGCATTCATGATAGTTTTGCATTTGTAGAGTAGATTTTTTTAAGGCTGGTGAAATTTTAAAATGAAGTTATCTCTATCATTTAATGGACTAAGTATACTTGACATTAACAAAAACATTATCATTCTCATGTAGTTGCATAATCATTTACATAACACATATATTTGCATTAGCATATCATTCATTCATCTATGCATCACACCATATTTTTGCATTAGAAAAATATCAAAAACAAATCATGCATATAGTGGCATTATCATTGACATTATCATATCATACATTTATTCATACATTAGAACATACATATTTGCATTAGAAAATGTCAAAAATAAATTGAATTGCATATCATTTGCATCATATATCCATTTCATAATCACATTAACATCATTCATAAAGCATATAGAAGTGTAATCTATGCACTAACATTTTATCATTGCATTTATTGCATATCCATAACATCAACATCATATAAGCATCACATGACAAATAGAATGGAAATCAAATAGGTATATCATGGGCATCCATCATAGAATCATATAGAACACATATAGATCAATAATCCACCGCATATCATATAAATCTCAAAAATCATAATGTCAAGTATACAATGATGTTTAAATAAATGTCAAGAGATAGAATATCAAAATGACAGTGAGTCAAAATCAGAATATACATCAAATGTCTCAAAATATATCAATGATCATCATATGTAGCTATGTGTTGCTGGCCCCATATGGTGTTATGGTGTTGGCCTTGTACTACCTCTTGACAGTCCTAAACCTGGATCTCTACGTGGTGGTGGCCTTGTCACTCCTTTGCTGCTAGTCTTGGTGTGATTACGGGCATTGACAAACTAAGCATAGTCGACTCCCTGTTCTGAAGGCACTAACTCATGATATATACCCTTTATAGTACTCTGCCTCTCAACCCACACGCATAACCTCTCTAAACATGTCAATTGTGGAGGTTCCCTTTGCTACTCTCTGCATCCTCTATGCCATGCCCTCTGCCTGCTCAACCAGTTTCCTTAAGGTATCCCTCTCAGCCATAAGAGTGGAAATATATGCCCGTGTCTAAGCCTATACCTGAGCCTGGGCCTGGGTTTGTGTTTGCAGTAAAGCATGCACCTATGCTAGCTGACCCTATAGTATCTAGACCTAAACCTATAATGCAACTATCTGAGTCTGTTGTTGCTGTGAAGGCAATCTAATCTATACATGCTACTGCACTGCAACTACCAATGATCACCTCTTCCAAGGAACTCTGAAGTCTCGTACATCTAGCAAGAGTCCTACACCACCCTCATCTCCTCCACCACCATCACCTCCATCTCCATCTCCACCATCTCCATCACCATCATCTCCATCACCATCATTGCTCTCTACCTCCTCCTCCACCTCTGCCTCCTCCTCAACTCCTCTATCTCTCCTCCGCTTGTGACCATGTACGATTGCCCCCTCCTCCTCATCTAAAAGTGGCATTGGCTCATCTAGGTTGGAGATCTATGGGAATGGATGTAAGAAGAGATATTGTGCATACTCCTCAAATATTAGAGCCTCAAAAACCTCTAGATGATAATCCCAAATAATCAATTGTAGACTCATGTACTCCTCAACTACTGCATCATATGACAGGGTGGTCCCCCACTCTATAACGTCCATCTGTCGTTGTGCATAAAGAGCCACTCCCTATGGCATGCCCTGTAACTAGCCATATTGTCACATCACCCTCCTCAACAAAAATATCTCAATAAAAAACTGAGTCCTCCTGATCAGGTACATCGACTGGCACACATACAACATCTCTGTATCATCCTTTGGCTATCGCTCACAACCAATGTAGGGCCGCCATACAACTATCTCTAGACCATTTAATACTCGCCTCTAGTACTATAGTTTTCCCAACCTATGCTGGACAACTGAACCTGTGTAACCATGCACATAAGGTCTCCCAACTGGCTGTTGTCTATCTGTAATAGGATGCGTGATGGCTATATGCTCCCATGCCCATATCTGTAACAAGGTGACTTCGACTGACAAACTGCATCCTTTGAGATAAAGCACTTGATGTAAGTCATGGTATAAATGGGCTAGCATACAACATCCCCAAGCATATCTAGTACCCTATAAAATCATCTGCTCCATGATCTAACCCCATCCAACTGATAGTCCCTTCGACCTATGGTTGGGACATAAGAATCCTCCAATGAATCTAGCAAGCACGAATGGCAGTGTCACATATGCGTCAACCATCTCTCTCTAGGGAATCTCATAACCGCATATCCAGTCATCCTTGAACACTTTGTGCAAAGATCGGTCCCTTCCTGCTCAATCTGATCATATAATACCAGCTCTCCAACAATAGGTATCCTCAAAATGTGGTACACATCCTCTAGGGTCACTGTCATCTCGCCAGTAGGTAAGTGAAAGGTGTTATTCTCACTATGCCACCTCTCCGCTAATGCTGTAAAGAGACCCCTATTAATCCTAATCTGGGGCATATTTAGCAAAGAGGACAAATCACATCATGTAATAATGACTACCTCAGGCTGCACCATCTGGGGTATCAAATCCCATGTCCTAGGGAAACGCTTGTGAATCTGCAAATTCGCCAAAGGCTCCTATCATCACAAAATATCTCAAATCAGTAATCTTGGGAATAAATCAAAATCAATAAACCTATCAATCTAATCAGCTTTGATGAGACTTTGATCAAATCTCGTGAGCATCAATCTATCATTCAACCTCACCTATCATGAGGTTAATCAATCAATCTATCACTGAACCTTGCTTATCATGAGGTTAATCAATCAATCTATCATTGCACCTCGCTTATCATGAGGTTAATAAATCAATCAAACTATAATTGATCCTCACCTATCATGAGGTCAATTATCATCAATCAATCATTGAATCTCACCTATCATGAGATCAATAATCATCTAAATCTATCAGGATCATCAATCAAAATCAACTCAAAGGCTGAAGCGATTGAAAATCATCAAAATCAAGGAGTTTACTGAAAATCTAATCATTTTGACTTGGATGCACTAAAATAGTGTTTCAAAGCACTAAAAGGATGCACTATCAAATTTCATCTATGCACTGTTTTAGTCCATCAAAGCGCTAAAACTATGCATGCGCTATTAAATCCTATGAATGCACTAAAGTTTGACTTCTATGCACAAAATCATCAAATGCACTGTTTCATGCTGTAAATGCGCTAAATCTTACCATGTATGCACTAACCTGGTGTATGCACTACATTTTGATGTAAATGTGCTAAAAATCTAATTCTATGCGCAAAAATAGTAAATGTGCAAAAACAGTCTATCTATGCGCTACATTGGACTTTCAATGCACTAAAACTATAAAAATGAATTCAAACAAGAAAAATAGATGGAAAACAATTTGCACAAATTACGAGGAAAATTTTTGGGGTACGTAACAAAGGTCCATACACTGCCGGGTGGTTGTGATGTCACACACGTTTGAATCGATGTGTGTGGTAGATAATCACCATTTTGCTTAGATTGCACAAATTTGCTCAATCACTCTCAAATTTCAAAATCAAAATGCACAAATGAGCTTCTAATCAATATTTTTAACCTTTTATAGGCTAATTAAGTGGGATTTTTATGGGGTTGATTTATTTTATTTTCCAAAAGGGGTTTAATCAATTAATTCATAAATGGGGTAGTTTCAACATCACTTGTCGGGAGATAAATCACTTCAATATCAAATCATCATCAAATCATAAAATCATAAAAAATATATATATTTTTTTTTCCAAAAAATCTAAAAAATTCAAAAAATTCATCAATTTATCTCTCAAGGGGGCATATATCTGTTATCACTCCAAAATCAGTGTCTGGCGCATATTGAAATTTTTTTGTCAGTACTAGCAGTAAAAATTATTTTTTGAAGCAATGTGTAAACACATCACTTCAAAGAGGGAAAAAATGTATACACTTAAAAATGGTTTGGATAAATCTAATTAATTAAATACAATTATTTGATTAATTAACCTCTAATTCATCTACTTACAAATAAATAGAAATATTTATTTATATAGTCCACTCTTCTAATTCTTCTATCTTAATCATATTATTCCATCTTAATTAAAATAAACAAATTCACTAATTTGTTTTATTTAATTATCTAATTCTTCCATCTTAATTAAATAAACAAATTTACATAGTTTGTTTTATTTAATTATCATCTTTTATTAAATAAACAAATTTCATTTATTTTTTTAATTTAATAATATTATTTTCCTCCAACATTGAATAATTCCAATTTTCAATTGAGCACATGTCTACAGCTTTTGTCTCAACCAAAATTGAAAGTTTCAATTAAATTCAATTGTGCTTTATCTTTCCAACCAATTTTGGAATAATCTAAAGAGACTTGGCTCTATTCCTCCTCTTTTTCTTCTTGGTGTCTTGGAAGAATGCTTTATCCTCTCCATTATCTTCTCCAACTTCTTTGTCTTCTACCATTGATTTATCCAGATCAAATCTCAACCATTGCTTGCTGCCACATCACAATTTTCCTTTGAAAATATATAAAAGCAACCTTTTGTTAAAGGAAAAGGATCCCACTTTGAGCAAATAAACTTTGCATAAATCGTAATAGAGCAATTTAGCATACAACATTTGACCAATCAACAAATTTAGAATCATATAGCAATCATATTAGATTACAATCATGTCTTCCATACTAGTTGCATATTAGTTTACAATAGTTTATCATATCATTTTCATTATCATCATAGCTTTCATTATCAATCATTTCATCACAACATATCATTTATCAATTATCATATAGGATTAGTTTCCTGCATTTACATAATTTCTCGTTCTCTAGGTTGTCATTTTAATAATCACAATGCATACAATTTGAGAGCCACTTTGATTTATTAAATCCTTGGAGATGGAGAGTAATGAAATGATTTTAGAGATTCTATTATGCTTCAATTAGATTAATTTGTCATTTAAATTCTCTAATAATGTTTCATTGAAGTGAATTTGTTACTTGATTACTCGCATATTTTCACACACTTATAGAAGGCATATACAATGCTGCACCATCACAAGTTTACAAACTTTGGGTTGACATTTTAATGTAGTATTTGCAATGTTGAGTGGACTGTTTAGTTAGATGAACCTCTGAATTGTGTATATTTTACCAAGTTTACAATACATTAGTTTAGACTCTACTTTTTTTGCACCGTTTTCTGGGATGGTGCTATCTTCATAGACTTGTTTTTACAAGTTTCATAGTTTACATTTTGTTTTCAGTATTAGGACTATTAGACTTAATCTTTTCTTCAACACCAGAGATACATTAACATTGTGTAGGACCGCTACTATATAAAGCTATATCTCATGTATGCAGAGACAAATAGATTCTTTGGGTAGATTCCTTCCCTCTTCACACCAAGAAGCCATAGAAAAAATTGGTGAACCTACTACTCAGAGTGAGGGTAATATTGAAGAAGAAACTTCCCTATCACCAACATCTACTACACTTATAGAGGGAACATACCACACCATGGGGGATGCAGTGGATGATGATCCTGAATGTGCAACATTCGAGTTTCAAATCACTAACCAAGAAAGAGCTACATTGTTGAAGAATATCCTTACTTCAACCCTATCATTCTTTTATTGGTTAATAACTGAGGACCTAAATACATTTTTGTTCAAATTTGATGTCCTATGCAAAAGTTATGACTATAATTTTTATGCTCATAGGCTCAAACTCTTCCCTGTTACTTTAAAAGATGCAAGCCTAAGATGGTTAATGGGATTAGGTAGGGATGTTGATCCTGATTGGGACACCATGGAGACATTGTTCTTGGAGAAGTAACAAGACTATTGTAGGGGGAATGATAGGAGAAAATATGAAATTTTTAGAATTTCAAAGAAGGAGGATGAGCCACTAGAAGGTTATGTGGATAGATTTCAGTTTGCTTTGAAGAAAAATCCACTGAACAAGTTATCTGAAGAGTCCCTCAAGTTAGTATTTTTGAGGGGAGTCAATGATGACTGTATGGATGCCTGGAACCTCATTGGAAAGGAGATATCTCTTAGATACCATTTCAAGAAATTTTTAAGGTATGTAGGAATTATTCCAAGACCTTCACTAAAATCCCAAGAGGAGATAGGACATCCGCTATTGGAAAATCATCTACAAGGGTTTCAAAAATAGAGTTAAGCAACCTATTGTCCAACATGAAGGAGGAAATTATCATCCATTTAGCAACTTAGTTGGATACTCTCCACATAAAGAAGAAGTAGGAGGAAGCTGAGGCCATGCTCACTAAATACTGTCCAAGCTGTAGGAAAAGAAAAAAAAACTGTAAATGCAAGAGAGTGGCTAGTATCCACCAAGATAAAGTTGAGAAACCTAATTTTCAGCCAATCAAAGGAGATGATGGAAAAACATTTTATATTGCACAAAGGAGGCCATGGAAACAAAGAAAAGGTATGCCACAAGATACCCTTAGCTTTATTTCATCCTTTCCTATTGGGAATTAGAAATTTTCTGCTTGGAACTCTCAACCCTAGCTAGCAAACCAAAATCAGTGGCAAAACCCTCAACAATGGACATAGCCTCAACAAAATTGGAACTAGCAGTAGTCAAATCCTTGGACACAACAAAATTTCCAAGGTTCCAATTATAATCCCCAATGGACAATATAACAAAATAAGTAGCAGCTTCAATGGAAAAAGGCCAATAGTGGTAGCAACAAAACATGAACTATCAACAACCTATGCTTCCTCCACCACAACAACAAGCTATCATGCCTCCATAAAATCATACATCCTAGCCACCCAAGCAACCAAAAATACCTACCCAACCTGCACCTAACCCTAACAATAAGCCTGTTTAGCAGGCCTATACTAATGAAGCAATGCAATACCCCACTTATGGGGTAGAGGTGAGTGATGTCCACCTCAGATCATGAAAACAACTTATTGGTCCTTCATCCCTCAAATTACAAAGATGGTGTTGGAAATATATGCCTCAATCATCACAGGTTGTAACCTCTACTAGAGCAAACTTAGTATGACATCCATCATGTCTGGCCGACTAGCAGCTTTGATACATTGTGATTTGTATAGGTCACTGTGACTTAGCTTCTGTCTCACCGAACGTTCCTATTGCTGTGACATTTTTTGTTCACTGTGATCTCTTACTGCCCGTGGAGACCTCTGACTGACAAGCCATTCAATCCGTTGTCGGGGAAAGTCTTTGGTCTTCACTATGAGCTCTCAGCGATATGGATGTCTCGCCGATAGGGTTTAATATGAAGTCTTCAAGGAAAGTCTTAGAGTTTCTGTATGAATTATATTGATAAGGAATGTCTCACCGATGGAGGCTCAAGTGTTGGTCATTGTAGTAACACAAAGGATCTCAGAGAGAGTTCTTAGCGACTGGAGGATGTCTTGCGATAACCTATGGCTATCAGGGTAACCCAAATGGTCTCGGGAAGAAGTCCCGACGAAGGATGCAAGTCTCGCCGATGATAAGGGATCTTCGGTATAACTCTTGGTGAATGGTGGAATCGGGGTAGCTTGGAGAACTTTGATAAGACCTCTCAGAGAAAGACATAGGTCTTGCTGACTATTCTTTGGTGCCTGGTATGACTAGAAGTTTCAGAGTAACATCTTAGCAAAAGTGGTATGGTCTTGGCGACTGCTGATGACTTCGGTGTAACTTTATGTATCTCGATGAAACCTCTTGGCGAGCAGTAAGTCTTTCCGATAGGAATGTTGAGATCATTGTGACTTTGAATATCGGTATGTGGTCTCACCAAAGAGCGATAATCTTGTCGAATGGAAAAATTGTGTCTATGTGACTTGTGGAGCTTCGATATGACATCTCAGCGAAAGCGATATGTCTTGGCAACATGGTGAAAGCTGAGTGATAGCTCTCATGACTCGATGTAACATCTTGCCAATAGGTAAAGTCTTGGTGATATCGAATATGAAGTCTTTGGGCATCGGGGAGACAGTTCTTGTGTCTCACCGACATGCCGATACAGTGTGAAGCGATTTGACCGGGTGAGACTATCCTATGTGGATCGTTGTCGACCAATAGGAGAAGCTGAATGGGAACCATTGGAAGGCAATCCGTTGTGATAGTTCTGTGAGGAATTTTGAGAGACAGGGAATGCCATGAATATAGTTTGCAGTTGTAGATGCTCGGGGGTTCGATGGTTGTTTTGATCAACAGGTGTGTGAAAAGTTCAGATTGTATCAGAGTGAATTCTATTTTGTGTAGACTATAACGTGATGGTTCCTGTATAAGATTGATCATAGTGGAAGCTGTTGTAATATGACATCAGAAAAATAATTCAGAACATTTGTATGTAATTTCCATTACTATAATACAAAGTGATTTCTCTTGGTGTGGTGGGTTTTTCCCTGTAAGGGTTTTCCCACGTATATTTGGTGTTCATGTGTGATTGTCAAATACTATGTTTCTATTATTTACTTCATAGTGCATCTTAATTGAACTGTAATTGAAAAATTTAAAGTATATCTGCATTCTTCCCTGAGGTATTGACGTTAGGAGAGTTGTTTCTGCATCTAGCTTTCCTTACAGATGGAGGATGAGGAAACTACAGTTGAAGATTCAAACAAAAAACCTTTGGAACCTGAGTCAAATCAAGTACACCAAACTATCACAAGTCTAAAGCCTCCTTTTCTTGAACACCTAGCTATTCAAAAGCATCACATATAGGTTGAGATAGACCTCTTGGGTCAATTAAAATATGTGATCTTTAAGATTCCACTCATCCAAGCTATCAAAAACATCCCTATTTATACTAAAACTATAAGAGATCTATGTCTTAAGAAACCAGGAAGGAAAAAGAAGGATCCTCAGATAATCCATGTCCTTGGAAACCTTGCAAATATCATGTTAGGGAACATAACTGTCCCTAAGTATACAGACCTTGGTAGTCCAGCAGTGGACATCAAGATTAATGGGACCCTTATTAAGAATAATTTGATATACTTGGGGGCAACAATCAATGTTATGAAAAAAGAAACAATGAAATTACTTCAATTATCCAACCTTAGACCTACACAAACTATTCTACAGCTAGCTAATAGGTCAACAATTAAGCTTGAAGGAATCATTGAAGACTTAGTTATTGCATTGGATTCTTCGAAATATCCTATAGATTTTATAGTTCTTCACCAAAGGTTAATCTTGTAGACTACCCACTCATCCTAGGTAGACCTCAGTTAGCAGTCGATGCATTCATAGGTTTTAGGTTTGACAATATGATAATATCCAATGGGATAGTAACCAAGAAATTGGTTCTCTATCCTCCAACACAACCTTATTCTAACCTTGAGAAAACTATTTGGCCTACTTTAGATGAGGAAGAAAATTATTCTCTATAGACTTTAATGACCATAGAACACAACCCTTTATTAGATGATTAGGATGAAGATGATCTCATTGCTCACGTAATCTAGAATGACTGTGGCAGGATCCCACAACAATAGGACTATCTTGCATGCCTACAATACCCCTTGCAAAGTATTATACCCACCAATTCCTTTGAAGAAGTATCTCGTATCTTTCATTCCTTACTACCACAAAAATGTGTACCAATCATTCCAAGCCTTGACCTCTCATCTATGCAAGAATCATCCACGAAATTAGAAGTCATTCTAGGAAAAATGATGAATATAAATAATGCCTTGATTGAAGAACAACACAATTCCTTGCACACTATGTTGTAGGCACACTCAATACCATATGCATGGGATTACCATGATATGAAAGGTATAGATCCTGACTTATGTATGCACAAGATTTATATCAATGATGGTTAGAGACCCATTGGGCAGCCTCAAAGATGTATGAACCGTGCTTTGAGAGACATAGTGAAAGATGAACTTCAAAAACTCCTTGATGCAGGCTTTATCTATCCTATATTTGACAATGAATGGGTCTCACCTTTGGTAATTGTTCCTAAGAAAGGTGGAAAATGGAGATTTTGTGTAGATTATAGGGAATTGAATATAACTACTAGGAAAGACCACTTTCCATTGCCCTTCATAGATCAAGTTCTTGATTCTCTAGCTGGGAAGAAGTAGTTTTCATTCCTAGATGGTTTGAGTGGCTACAATCAGATAAAAATTTCTCCAAAAGATTAGGACAAAACCACATACACTTGTCCATGGGGTACTTATGCCTACTTTGTTTTTCCCTTTGGCTTATGCAATGCTTCAACTACCTTTCAAAGGGAAATACTCAACATATTTTTTGATTATGCCCATGACTATATGGAGATATGTATGGATGATTTCACTACATATGGTGAGACTTAAGAGGAAGCCTTCAACAATCAAGAAAAGGTATTGAAAATATATAAAGAACACAACCTATCACTCATCAATGAAAATTGCTTTATGATGATGACACAAGGCATAGTATTAGGGAACTTCATATCTTGTGTAGGGATTCGGGTTGATCCAAACAAAATTTAAATTATATCTACATTACCTGTTCCACAAAGGCAAAGAGATATTAGAAGTTTCCTTGGTCATGCAGGTTACTATAGGCAGTTTATCAAAGATTTCAGTAAGATTACTGCACCATTATTTTTTTTTTATGTAAGGACATTGAATTTGAATGGACATCAGAGTGCCAACACTCCTTTGAAGAGTTGAATAAATCCTTGACTCAAGCACCTATTTTGAGGGGAAAAAATTGGACCTTATATTTTCATACACATACAAATGCTTTTGATTCTGATATTGGAACAATTTTGGGTCAGAAAGAAGGTAACATAGAGTATGCAATTTACTACATCAGCAAGAATCTTCAAGGAGCATAATTGAACTATATTGTTATAGAAGAGGAGATGCTTGCAGTAGTGTATGCCATGAATAAATTTAGGCATTACATTACTGGTTATTCAGTTTTTATCCATACAAACCATACAACCATCAAATATTTGATGAACAAGTCCGTAGAGGTAGATTGGTAAGATGGTTGCTCCTTCTACAAGAATTTGACATTACTATAGTGGAAAAACCTAGTAAAGCTAATGTAGTGGAAGATTTTCTCTCAAGGTTTCCAACATAATCAACTAAAGGGGTAGTGGATGATTCATTTCCAAATGAACACTTATTTTCTCTCAATGTACATATCCCCTGGTATACTGATATTGCCAATTATCTAGTAATAGGGCAGATTTCATCACACTTTTCTCCAAAAGAAAAGAGGCAACTAGTACACAAATGTTTTCCATACTCTTGGGTATCAGGTTATTTGTTTTACACTGGCCTTGACAAATAATGAGAAGGTGCATAAGAGAAGATGAAATCTTTGATATCATGAAGGCTTGTCATGATGAGCCACGTGGAGGTCATTTTGCAATAAAAAGAACAACCTTTAAAATCCTCACAACTGGCTATTATTGGCCCACTTTGCATGAAGATGTTAAATACACCAAAGCTATGATAGATGCCAAAGGAAGGGAAGAATAAAAAAGAGTGATGAAGTGCCATTGCAGCCCCAATTAACACTAGCTCCTTTTGACAAATTGGGTCTAGACTTTATTGGACCAATCTCACCTACTTCCAACAACAAGGAATATATTCTTGTTCACATTGATTACTTAACAAAGTGGGTAGAAGTAAAGGCCTTGCAATTTTATAGAGATGGAAATGTGGCTAAATTCTTGTATGAGGATCTATTTACTAGGTAAGGAGTACCTAGGGAAATAGTGATTGATCAAGGACCATAGTTTACTTTTGACCTCATTACCAAATTGGTTGAAGAATACCAAATTAGACACAAAAATCAACACCTAACCACCCTTAGGCTAATGATCAGGTCGAAGTCACTAATAGGGAAATCGAAAGTATTCTCACTAAGACAATGCAACTACATAGGAAAGATTGGGTTGCAAGGTTACCATAAGTAGTATTGGAATATAGAACAACCTAGAAAACCACCACAGGTTTTATACCCTATAAGTTAGTATATGGTAAGATAGCATTCCTCCCAATTGAGTTTGAATACAAAACAATAAGAACAATAGTGGAGCTAGAAATGGACTTAACAAAAGCTCAAAAATAAAGGATGCACACATTAAATGGATTGGATGAGATTAGAATGGAAGCAATCCATCACACTGAGGTATTACAACAACAAAGGATGAAATGACATGATCAATACATTAAAGCAAAAGAATTCAATGTTAGAGACTGGGAACTACTATTTGATTCAAGGTACAAATATTTCAAAGGGAAGCTCCAATCTAAGTGGTTGGGTCCCTACACAATTAGTCAAGTTTATCTTATGGAGTAGTCAAGCTGCATACCATAGATGCGGTCAAATTTTCTCTTCTTGTAAATGGCCATAGATTAAAGCTATATAAGAAGCCATTATAGAAAGGCATGATTTCATAATCTCTTTGTTTCAACAATATGGTGCTCACAGTGAACCAAATACAAAATTTGACACACAATGATATTTCAACAGCACAAGATATACTAAGCACTTCAAGTCACTTAGTGATTGAGCTACACAGCTCAATCCCTGAGATCACTTGAGATTAATTTCTCATTTGACCTCACAAGCACACACTGTACATTATAATGATGTTCAAAATTTTCTCCAAAGGGAATTGCTTTTAAAACATTCATAGAGGGTCCTGATGCCATAGGGACCTGCAGCTTAATAGCTGTCAGTATGAAGAATGGGTCCTGACATTGCAAGTACCCATAGCGTTGTCTAGCAGCAAAAAAGAAAAATTTCAAATTACTTGGTGCCAAATTGACTGCAAGTTCATGCACATTCATTTCAAAATACCCACATGTAATATCCATCTATTCACAATAAGTACACACAACATGATTCTATTGTTTCCAATTCGCATTTCAAATATTCAAGTTGTCACATCACCAACTCATATCCATAATACTTGTCCCATCCATTGCACTTGCCACCTCACAATAACTCAGCTTGCAGTTATTTTCTGTCACATCAAATAAAAAATTGGATACATTTTATTCATTTTATACTTGCGACACATGGTTATCTCTTTCGACTGGTACTGCAAGTATGCTATCATGATTAATATAGTATTCTTTAAAATTTCATTATGTCTTTCATATTAATTCATGCATGTGAACTATTCATATCAATAATTTCTATTATTTCATATTTTAACCACCTCCCAATCACAAACGTGAAGTGAGGTCACTTCAACAATTAAGTTGGGGGAGGGTACAACTCAATCAGTCTTTTCAAAATTTTCCATCTAAATCAAATTCAATAGATAGAAACGACACGCAAAACCCTTCTAATAATTATATCTTATTTTTGCTGCCATTTACAATTGCCAAATTTCTAAACCCTAAGAACTTGAGCTTAGTCCAAACCATAGTCAAACTTAGAACTTTTTCATGAACTCAAATTAAGCCAGTATCGAGAAGGGAAAGTTGTAGTATGATATGGTGGTAAAAGTACACGAGGAAACAATAGGAAGGCAAGGAGTTTTGAAGGTGGTAGAGTAGATTGAGTTGAATTTCCAAAACTGAATTGAACACATTGAGTAGAAAAAGTAAGCCAAAATGGGAGGTGATGTCATTAGAAGGGAGCTGGCAGCTCATAAGAAAATTCTGGAGGATGTAATGGTTCTACCCATTTTTACTAGGGTTGGTTGGCTTGATTATTTTAAAGAAGGGGGTAGTGAAGAGGTAGTGGGGATTAGGGAGATGAAGGAAATTGGACCTTGGGATGGAAGCCAAGCGATAAGGTTCTTTTGTGAGCCTAAGGAACTACAAGGAACCTTGAAGAAAGAGGGGAGAAGGAAAATGTGGGGATTGAGTTTTTGGGAGAACCTAGAACTTGAGAACCTAATCTAAGTGTTTCAACTCCACATATGGACCTATAGCCTACACAAGAACATAGAGACACACAAACACAAAAAATATTTAATAAAATGAAAGAGCATAATAATTATTTCATGAGGGGATTTAGACATAAATACTCAAGGAAAAATTGGGTCAAAAATATAAGAACTTAGTTAATTTTTTACAAATTTTATAAGGGGTCCCAACAATCCCAATCTTCGTATTTCATTACATAAGGTTTCATATCAAACATTATAACACATAGATCTATTTCCACAATCATCTTCCATTTTAAGTTACAAAAAATCAAAATTACTATAAGATAACTTCTTCATATCAATTCTATATGTGCTTCCCATCTCTTCCTATAATAAGTTTAAAACCCTCTCTACATAAGATCCCACTCAAATGAAGATTAGTACAAGAAATTATCTACCCAACACCTAGAATACAAGTTGATTAGGCTTTGATATCAAATGAAAGGAAGAAAGGTATACAAGAAAAAATATTAGTTTAATCTACTAAGATGAGTATTGTGCAAACTTCAATCTTTTAAAAGTATAGAAGGTAGATACAAATATAAACATGAAATAAATAATATACCATTTCATAGGTGTATGTGGGGAAAACCATTTTGGGATAAAAAATACACACTCCAAAGAAACCCAATGTATTATTTAATAAAATAAGTAGATTACAATACACTTGTAGAACAAATTTTCATAAGGAGTTTCACTAACATACAATTTTGGAGTGATTTTGACAACATAAGAATACCTACACCAATAAATAGATGAAGTACAAACTAGAAGCCATGAATGGTTTGGGAAAACCATTTACAAAACCATGAGAGGTATGGTGCCCAAATGCATGGATTCAAATTCAAATGCCCCTCCCTAGTCTTGGTCCTCTTGGCTATTTTGGGCATATTACATACACTTCTTACATTGTCATAGTTTATCATATTTGATCACCCAAAAATTGAAACCTCAATTTATCATCATTCAAAAGTTTGAAGATGCTCCATGAAAAGTGTCCAATATTTTCATAATGTTGTTCAATATTCTAGTGCACCCTCTTTCTTACATGCTCTTACATGTCATAATAATATGTAATATGTAGCTCCAGTCAAAATGACTTTACACACACCATAATATGTTGAAATATGGTCAAACTATGCCACATCAAAGTGGGATGCCCACCTTCTCATGTGAAGGAAAAACCACTAAAAATGAATTTTATGCCATTTTTAAGTGGGATTCCAAGTCTACCACATGGAGATAAAATAAACAAAAATATGAAAGAGTGATTGCATGCATAAATATTAAAATTGAATATTAGGAATTCAAGATTGAGATGCCTTTTGATGAGGGCCATTTATGTCCTATTTTATGCTACATTTTAGCATTTTCCATATGCCTTCAATCTCATCCCCATATTCCATTTCCATATCTTATCATAATATTTTACCATTCTATGCTACATACGAATAAATATATATATATAAGTGATATTTAATATAATTTTGGGATAAAAATATGAAAAAAAACTATTTATTATCTTTACTAATAAGTGTTGTTATTTTAAGCCTTCGAAAATATATCTTGCAGCATTTCCTTTGGTTCTTTCTTCGTGGAACTTCTCGCATATGTTTTTTTTAGCCATGTGAATTCATTTAACATTTCAACCACTCCATCCTAAGATATTTTCATATTCCATCATCATCACTTTTGTTTATGCAACAAGATATTTTCACATTGCCACCTCATAGTAGCCACTTTAACACCATTGTATCTTGTGGTGTTTGGTATATGAAATCCAGTGGAGGACATGCTTGTTAGCTAGAAAAAGCTAAAGATATTCCAATTTCCTATTTTTTCTCACTGTTATAACAAAACCATTTTTAATTTATGAGAACCATCACACTATAGTTTGTTGGCCATTGGCCAAAATAAACAAATCTTCTTATGCTATTATAGATTGTGTATATATAAAAAGAGCAAGGAAACAATGAAAAGACATACTCTATACCACTTTTTATAAATAAATCAAACTTCTCGTATGATCAAATCCATGTAGAACAATGCTTTATATTGTGTCACTTGGTAGATTGAGGAGGTAGGGCCCATTTCCTATAACGTCAATGATTTCTGTAATATTTAATTTTAGTAACGTGTGTTTAATTTTCACTGCATAGTGTTTCATTTTGAATTAGTGATTAAGTGTGATTGTTTCTGTGCTATTACTATTTAAAATTTGATTGAGTATCATTTATTGTTGAGTGAGATTTATTGATATTTTGTCAAGTTATTGATTCATTGATTAAAACGATTTAAATTGCGAACTTGTATTTTGGAATTAACACAAGAAAATTTTGTTGTTACTGTGTAGACTATTATAGTTCCTATCACAATTAACAATTCTTGTCACACTTCCTATGATAAAGGAAGAATAGGAAAGTTAATCAGATTTTTGCTTAAGGAGTTCTTGTGTGTCTTAACTGCATTTCATCAACACTCACCTCACTACCTACATCCCTTGTGCATATAGCCACAACACCTTTCACAAGCTTACGCCCTCGGATTGACACTTAGACCAAGCTGAATCTAGTTATTAATCCCTCTTATTCTTTATTCTAGTTTTGTCCTATCACCTTTTTCCAATAAATATTTTAATTTTCTATTTTTTGGAGAAATCCATGGCACTTGATATATTATTCTATGACAATTAATTAGTGGGGAGTTGCAAAATAACTTTATGATAATATTCTATAAAAGACAATTAAGACAAGTAAAGCCATTTTAGAGAGAATTTCATTATTATTTTTTATAAAAAGGAAGTGGGAATTTATTTCCAAGATTCCCTCTTGCTTCTATAAATTGAGGTTTCTTAGATACATTTTGGTATTTGTTGGTTTTGTCTCATCACATTTTTGTTAAGAAATTTGTAGGTTGTAGGAAGGAAGAACTTATAGGGTTGCTTCATGTGAAGGATCTAATTGGCACTCCAAGTTTGCAAGTGTAGTGTAGGAAATTGTATACCTCTACAATTTCATACTATGTTTGGGTCCCTTAATTTATTGGACTTAATTAAGCTTCTAATTTTCCAATTTATGCATTCCAAAGCCTTACTCTTACTATTTTCTGAAAGGAAAACCAACATTAAATAAATACATTTAATATTTAATTTAACATGAATTATGAGTGTCTTGGAAATTTAGGCTAGGACCCATTCGCCTATGGGTGAAAGGGTCTGATTTATGTGCTAGGACCTATTTTAAAATATGTTTTTAGCGATATTTTAATGATTCAAATTTAGATTGTAAGTGTTAGATTTTGGAATCTAATTTTTGGGAAATTAGATAAACACCTATAAATACATAATTTTTTTGTCATTTGAAATTGAAGCAACATTCTAACACACTTTATGAGAGAAATTCAAGAGAAAATATTATTGTCAAGAGAATTCAAGAGTAGCATTATCAGTCATTTACAATAGCAATCAAGATCCTAACATCATGTCAAAGTTTATGTGTGTTCATGTTGTCTTGTGAAGGCTGGCAAGCATTGTAGATCCTCAAGCATCCAAGCATTCAAGCATTCAAGAAAATCAAGCAAGCAAGATCTAATTCCTTTGAAGAGATGTGTATGACTTCAATCCTTCAAGGTATCCATTGAAGGGTGGTGAGTTACAACAAATGTTCATTCATCATTTCCTTCCCTTTTATTATCTTTTTATAAAGGTTTAATTACAAAATTGAGGTTTGACCAAGGAAAACCCCCATACAAATAAAAAAAATATTTTTGACCTTTATGTACGTGCATATTACAGGTTGAAGAAAGATTGAAGAGATATTGAAGAGAAATTTTGCATTGTTGCATTTGTTGTCATCAAAGTTGTCAAGATACATAAACTAAGTTGCAAAATTTATTTCCGTCAATCTGACAAGTTTGCAAGCATAAATTAGCATCTCAAATCCAACATCAGAGGACTATAAAAGTTTTTTCATAAGCCCTCTCAAGGATCCATTCACCTAGGGGTGAAATCATCATCCTACACATTCTAGAATCAACTTTGGTGATAGGTACACATTCTCAGATATCTCCCAAATTTGCCTACAAAGAGTTGTTACAATTTGTACATCTTTGAGAATATATAATTTGCATACTAGGTCATATAATTCATTTAGTTGCATTAGTTTAAATCATTCCTAATCACTTTTTGTCATTAAAGAATCACAAACTCAAGTTTGATTGACTCACCTTTGAGGTTGAAAGTCAATCTCTTGGCCTTGTTGTTTTGCAATCTTAATGAAATGTTTAGGAAGAGGGACCTTAATCTATAAATCTCCTCTATCATTAAGGGAATTAGGGTTTCCCCCTTTTTTCCCTTCATTTCATTTTGGTGAACCCAACATTCTTACATCACTACTTTCTAATTTGGAACTCTTTTAAACCCTAGATCTAGGTTTTCCATCATTGTGTTTTGCATTCTTTATTTAGGGTTAGATCTTGCATGAATGCATTATTAAAACTCATAAAAATCCAAAAATATTGCATACATTTTGCTTCATATTTTGTATTAGTTTGTGTTTTTGTCATTTAGATCAGAATTGCATTTAAAATTACAATCAAAATTGTCACTTTTGTTTACACATTGTCATACATTTGCACTTGCATTTTATTTGAAAATTTTGAAAAAAAAAGTCACTGTAAAGTCACTTTGCAACCAAAAACAATAATCATAAACATTAACTCAAACAATCATAATTTAATTTTCCAGACCCCTATATAAAGACTCATTCGCTCCTTGGTGACCCTATCCTTGTACATGTGTTTTTGGAAATTTTTGCACACATTTATGTTTCTATTTGTTTAGATTCCCTATACTTGTAGATCTTTGTTTCTATTTCAAAAATTGCATATTCTAAAGATTTTTTACATCTAGTTCATTTGGAAAAATAAAGTACATTGTTTAGAATCAAATTTTACATTAAAAAGTCATCATTTTTAGGCCATTGCATCTTAAATCAATAAATTATCATATTTCAAATATAAAAGTTGTATTTCAAGTTTCTCAAATAGCATTGCATACTTGCATCTCACATAGAATTGATAAAATTTCATCATGGATATGTGTTTTGGTAAAGTGTGTATGTCCTTAAAATATTTGGTTGATGTCTCTAGCTGTGTGTTTGGTGATGATCTTAATGCAATTGAGACCATTCATGATTGAATGCACCTCCCAATGAATGTCCTTATGAAATAGATATCTTGGGTGGTGGTGATGAAGATAGAATGCATGAATTCATACAAAGCTCCCTACATAACCTTGACCAAAATGCAACATTTTATCCCTCAATGCAATGGCCTAACAACCCATTTCAACAACCAACACCTCCCATAATTCCACCACTTGACATGTTTAATCTTTTACATCCTGAAATTGAACCACAAGGTGTATCTCAATCAAAGAGCATGGAAGCACATATTGATAGTAAAAACCAGGAATCTATTCCATCCGAGACTCTTATCCTATATGGACAAATTTACTAATACACCTATTAATTTGGAACAAACTTATGGCCAAGGGTTTATAATTTTGAAACAATAAGGATGTGACATTCACAATGAGCATGAAGTCCATTCTCATTTATAATAAATACCATCTAAAGAAACTAAGGGATTAGGATATCAAGATCCTTTGCCTTCACATGAAACAATTGCCCAACCAAGTAAGAAATGTAAGTCTTATACACTTAATAAGCTACCATTTTTACATACTATAATTGAGATTGAACGAACCTTAGACAAAATTCTCTACCTAGGACTATTTACATTACCACCTATTCGAGAAAATAAGAAAGGAAAAAGTACAAACATGTCTTACTATGCATATCATGGAACACTTGGGAATCTTACCAATGAATGCCAAGACTTAAAGAAGGTTTTGAAAGAATTTGGTCTTTCTACAAGTGAATATGACCATATAATATACTAACAATTGTTTACTTTACTCCTTGCCATGTGATAGTTGTAGAATTGTAACATGCTCACTACCACATGTGTTGAACTTTATTATCTTTTATGTTGCAAGGATTACCATATCATAATTTATCTTGGCTCATCTTTGTCCTACACTTGGGGGGCAAGGGTTAAGTAGCCTTGTCCTAGGTGTATTTCTTATTTGAGATCCCTATCTATATCCTTAAAATGTTAGTGTAGTGAGTACACTAACATTTTAAGGGGGGCATATATAGTCCCCTATTTATCGTTTGCATGGTCTCTTATTAGTGATGATACTATACATCTCCTAGGAAGTGTGACCTTATCAATCAAAGTGTGGCCTTCTTAGTTCATGTGACGTGTCTTCCTTGTGGTGATATTAGTCTTGGTGTCCCATAAAAGTGTGACCTTTCTTGGAATATGACATTCCTCTTGGTGGTAATTCTATGGTTAGTATTCCCTAATGTGTGAATCTTTTATTCTTCGACTAGTCCTCTCTTGGTGGTGATGTCAAGTGTTATGTTCCCTAAGGTGAGACCTCTCATATATTAAGAAAAGTCTTTTTGATTATTTTTTCTCTACCTTTTGAGGTGATTATAATATCCCTTGAGGTTTTAACCTTTTGGCATTCATCCCCCATGACATTAAACCTTGGAATTTTTACTTCACTTTGTTCATAAGAGTTGAACATAGTGTAGTGTTGGCATAACACATTGATCATTTTGTGGCACCTTATCAAATTTATCAAGGAGTATAACTTTTGGTATGGTTGACATATGGGAACACACCTGTAGACCTGGTACATCTTCCTGCAGTGTCAAAAAATGTTTCACACTTGTTTGGGTCCTCCTTGTTAAATCAAGTTTAATGATGTCTCGATTTAGTGTTGTAATGTGTCTAACACATTCACATTAGGTCTTGGGCCCTTGTAAGCTAAATGAACTTAATGGTACCTTATTTAAGGTGTTGTAAAGTGTTGTACCACACTTTCACACTAATCTAGGGTTTTCATTATTAATGGGGCTTCTTTATGCTTTAATTGGCCTTATTTTGCATCCACAAGCCTTATTTAATGCATCTTTTCAAGGATAATCCTGACATACATCTAATAATAATTCATGCCTTTTTAGGTTGTGTGGCCCGAATTTAGTGATTTGGGACTCATATGCCACCTTGGGCATATGGGTCCCACCTAGGTTTCGGGGCCTCGATCTAGATTTCACATGAATCTAAGAATTTTTGAAAAATGTGTCCCATAGTTAAGCCTAATGGGACTCATATGCCACTTTTGGCATATGAGTCCTGTGTGACCCTAAATCAAATTTAATTTAAATTCTTGGTGGGGTTCTATCTTGCTAGATCTGATGTTGGCTTGTAGTGTTGTAATTTTGAGAATTTTGGCATAAACAAGTATAAATACAAGGTTATTTCATTCATTTTTCACCTAACAAGTTGAATAAGCATCATTATAACAAATTTGAGTTCACAAGAGCATTCAAGAGCATTCAAGAGTTGATTAATAATTTTTTAGGAGCATTATTCAAGTATCAAGCATCATGTATCATGTTTATTTTTGAGCTAACAATTTTGATGCAGGGTTTCATGATTTAACAAAGCTTTCAATTCAAGATCCACAACATTCAAGCAAGAATCAAGATATACATCCATTGGAGCCATTTCATACATGTTTGTAGCTCTTTATTGCTAGGGTTTGTGTGTGATCTGCATATCTAGGTTGAAGACACATTGAAGAACAAGTTTGGAGAAAGTTGCCAAAGTGTTCAAAGTTGTCAAAGTTGTCATCTTATTTTGAAGAGCATTAAAGGACTTCTACAGTGCAAAATCCAACAATTCAAACCCAAAGATCAAGTTGAGAAGATTAAGCGAAGATTGAAGAGCAGATTCTGGTCCCAATTTTCCAAAAAAGTCAAAATGGACTAATATGCCACTTCTTCCGTATGAGTCCTTGTATAGTGAAAGTTATAAATTTCAAGTGTTTTAGACATATCTCTGCTAGATTTCTATTCCTTCCCAGAAACCCTAATCTGGGACTAAATCGCCTAGACTAGTGTGAGCCCCAACATGCATTAATTTTAGTGTTTTCAACATTTCAAGTCTTCATGCAAGCTCCTTCAGTTTTCCAAGTGTACACCTCTGATCTCTCAACTTTCTATTTTGATTTACATGTATTTCTAGGTCATTTATTGAAGTTTTGCATTGCATTAGGTTTAGACATTAGGTCTTTCATTTCATTAGTCTTTCCAAGCACTAGCTTGGTGGTGAAACGTCTTGTAGTAATTGATCATACCCTAGGACACCCTATTGCAATATTTCTTTCTCCTACTTCATCCTTGGATTGAGATCTCTAGGGTTTCTTTGAATGAGAGTGAAGAAGATTGTTGTTCTATGTCCTAAACCATAAGCAACGACAATTTTCCACCTTTCACTTCCCATCTACCACCTTTTATAGGTGCACACCTAGTTAATAGTAAACTTCACTAGATCTTGTGTGTTTCTCATTTTACCTCGGGGCTCACCTAGTGTATATCAAACTACACTAGCCCTTGTGAGTATATTTTATGGATGCTAATCCATTTCCTTTTTTTCTTTTTTCATTAATTTTGACAGTCTATGTTTGTGTATCTTGTGTCACTATTGTACACACATGCGTGTTCTTTTTTTCCTTTGTTGGTTTGCCATGAGATCTTAGATCTTGGGGTCTTGGCCACCTCTTTGATCCTCAGTTATCCTATCTCTCTAGCAGTTGTACAATTGGACCTATCTTGACATATGTTTCTCTACTTTAGTGTGAGTCTTAGCATAAGTTCATACTCTCACTAAAGTGGGGGCTAAATGTAGTGTAGAAAATTATATATCTTTACAATTTCATACTATGTTTGGGTCCCTTAATTTATTAGACTTAATTAAGCTTCTAATTTTCCAAATTATGCATTCCACAACCTTATTCTTACCATTTTATGAAAGGAAAACCAACATTAAATAAATACATTTAATATTTGATTTAACATGGATTATGAGCGTCCTAGAAATTTAGGCTAGGACCTATTCATCCATGGGTGAATGGGTCCCCTTTATGTGCTAGGACCCATTTTAATATATATTTTTGGTGGTCTTTTAATGATCCAAATTCAAATTGTAAGTGTTGACTTTTAGAATCTAATTTTTGGGAAATTAGATAAACACCTATAAATACATAGCCTTTTATCATTTGAAATCTAAGGAACATTCTAACATACTTTATGAGAGAAATTAAAGAGAAAATATTATTGTTAAGAGAATTCAAGAGCAACATTATCAATCATTTACAACAACAATAAAGATCCTATCATCATGTCAAAGTTTACATGTGTTCATGTTGTCTTGTTAAGGCTAACAAGCATTGTAGATCCTCAATCATCCAAGAATTCAAGCATTCAAGCTTTCAAGAAAATAAAGCAAGAAAGATCCAACTCCTTTGAAGAGATATGTATGACTTCAATCCTTCAAGGAAGCCATTGAAGGGTGGTGAGTTGCAACACTTGTATTCATTCATCATTTCCTTCCCTTTTGTTATCTTTTTATCAAGGTTTAATTACCAAGCTAGGGTTTGACCATGGAAAACCCACATACAAACAAAACAAACATTTTCCCCCTTTGTGTTTGTGTAGATTATAGGTTGAAGAAATATTGAAGAGATATTGAAGAGCAATTTTGCATTGTTGCATTTGTTGTCATCAAAGTTGTCAAGATACAAAAACTAAGTTGCATAGATTATTTTCGTCATTCTGCCAAGTTTGCAAGCAAAAATCAACATCTCAGATCTGACATTAGAGGATTGTAAAAAGTTTTTTTAGATGCCCTATCAAGGACACATTCACTGAGGGGAAAACTAGTCCTCCTACACATTCCAAAATCAACTTTTGGTGATAGTTACAATCTGTACATCTTTGAGAATCTACAATTTGAATACTAGGTCATATAGTTCGTTTAGTTGCATTGGTTTAAATAATTCCTAATCACTTTCTATCATTAAAGAATCACCAACTCAGGTCTGATTGACTCAACTTTGAGGTTGAAAGTCAATCTCTTGTCCTTGTTGGTTTACTTTCTTAATAAAATGTTTGGGAAGAGGGACCTTAAGCCAAACATCTCCTTTACCTTAAGGGAATTAGGGTTTCCCTCTTTTTCCCCATCATTTCAGTAGGTATAAACTTTCATAATAGGTATAAGATATTCTAGATATGGAAAGTTTATTTTTTGTGTAATTTCCTAGTTCCTACAAACTTATTTTAATTTTGTGTATTATAATTAGTTTAGTTTTAAAATTATTGTTTTGAATAACATAACATTCATTATTGATCCATTTATGCTCTCACCTTACACAAATAATCTAGGTGATAAAAAAGGGGTGAAAAATAAAAATATTCACTTGATGTATGCTCTCAACTTACCTTCATAGATCTTGGTGATTAGCAAGTGGTAAATATTTTGGATGAAAATTCTTATTATTATCGAAAATAAAATTAATTTTTAATTATTAGTTTGTTACTTATGCATAATTTGGTTTACATGTTTATAGATTCATTTCAAAATTTAATTAATATAAGTATTGGGTAGGTATGTTATTTATAGAATCTTAAAGAGATTATCTATTTCAACATAAAATTTATTTTAAAAATAAATTTTGTAGACATGAAAATTATACTGATTGATATTGCACACTCGATCCTGATCTACTAACATCAGTTCTGCCTAAATAATTTCTTTACTAACCATTTAATCAAATAATCTTTATTTAATTAAATTCATCATATTTCCTCTGTTAATTAAATAAATCAACTTTATTTGATTAAGTCATCATCTTCTTTTAATTAAATAAATCATTTTATTTAATTAATCCTATAGTCCCCCTTTAATTAAATAAATCAATTTTATTTAATTAATCTCTAAAGTCTATCTATTAAATTGAATAAATTAACATTTATTTAATTTAATCTAACATCATCTCCTTTTTTAATTAAATAAATCAACATCTTTATTTAATTAAATCTAAATCATTTTCTTCTCATTTTGATTTAAATCAATCCAAAAATCTAAGTCAAAATGGTCAAATCACCTAATCTCCTATTAAATTAATCGAATCCTAATTAATTTAATCCTAATCCATGTCACATCCTCTAGATAATGCAACTTGCACCAATAAATCAATTTAGTTGATTTATTAAATCCCTATTTTCCCTCAACATGGCATCAAAAGGGAATATTCTTCAAATTTGAAATCTCCCCCCTAAAAGGACTTGTCCTCCAACATGGCATTTATGAGCTTTTACATGTCTCTTACACAAGTCAACTTGGCATTTAACTCCTCTTTCATCCCCCCTAAACATGTCATTTCATCAAATTCAAATTTCAAACTTGCACATTGCTCAAAATGTGCTCAACCTTCATCCTCTCACATGTTGACAAGTGGCACTTTATCATTGGATCATTTTTAGTCCCACATCCTCCATATCTTTCAATCTTCAATCCTTATCTCTTATAAATAGAGGCCTTCTCTATTTGTTTGGGGGAGCCACAATCAATATAAAATCATTATGCTCATTTGAGGAGGAGAATTGGAGCCAAAGTTATCATCTTCATCCATTCTTTATCCATTTTTATCATCTCTTAGCTAGGTTATGCATGATTTTCTCCAAGGAAGCATCAAATCATCATCAATCTTCATCAAAGGTCATCAAGCTTGCAAAGGAGTTGGGAAAGAGCCAATTTCCACATCAAATTGGCACCAATTCCCCTATGGGATTGAGAGTTTGCATGTTTTGAGAGGATTGAATAGCTTTATTGTTGTGTTCTTCCTTTATTTCCTATTTTGAGCATTGTGAATGAATTTCATGTGGAATCTTAGTTCTAATTTGCATATGGATCTAATTATGTGTTTGTTTCTTGTGTTTGTGCAGGTCTAGGATTGGGGTTCACATTTTAAATAAAACCTTAATTATAGATAAATTTTCAATTAAATAAATAATAAAGTAAGTCTTTAATTATAAAACATTACCATATATATATCCTTAATCTTGGTAAAAATTATATATAATTTAATATAATTAATATTTGAAATTTGAATGAAAGAAAATCATTTAAAACCACTTCATAACATGAAGTTCTAAGCAAGTTATTCCTTCTTTAAGGGTATATTTATGCTAAATGTGTTCCCTCTACAAGTGGGACCAAGCTAACTTCGTCCATCAATGATATACAATGTTAGAGAAGGGGTGCAAGACTAATAGAATGATCTTAATTATTCCTCATCATCAATCTACTTTATAGATGGCATATGGGTGAATGATGTCACATATACATCACTCTCCATCTCCATGACCCTCTCTAGTTTGAACACATTTGAATCCTCGCTCCATGCATTATGATTCCTTAACATAATCCACACATTTATAGTGACCTTATACCTATGGGGAATGTGATAACCACCTTTATAACATTCCTCAATGGTCTATTGTAGAATCATCAATGGTCTCGATGGGTGAAGCCTTAGTGTTTTCTTCTCCATTACTTTCAATAATTCTAGTTCATCCACATCTGGATTTTGTATGTATTTATTCTTCATGCCCAATACTCTCTCTAGCTCCTCCTAGACCTTCTTCATAATTGAAGGGTGATTTGATAACATTTTAAACATTCCTCACTCTATGGTCACACTTGATTTGTCAATTATAGCCAACAACATTTCTTACCAAATCCCATAAAATATGAATATCTATTTTGATAATTTATACTAGAGAAAGTAAATACAAAACCTATATAGTAAAGAATAAAAAGATTCATGGTCTTTACATGACTATCTTGTTACAAAAACTCCATTTAAAAAATATAATATTCTAACTAATAGTGGCAAATTTTTAAAAATTAAAATATTCACAATTTTGATTACCTCAACATATATATGGTATTTGTGAAATGACACCCTTGTATTTTTTTTCAAATTTTCAACACATCAATCTTCACCCGTTATCATTAGAATAATCAAATTAGCTGATGAAAGTAACCCTATGCCAAGAGTGTTCACTCAAGACCCAAGATGGGTGAGGTGATATCACATGGCATTAGGGATCAGTAGTATCAAACTGAATGAAAGTACAATGTTGGAAATGTAAATTATGCAACTTGACCACTTATTCAGTGGGAGTGGATTGACGACTTAGTCGATTAGCAGATGAGAATGCAAGTATAGAAAGAAAGACGGTGAGGCCTATCTCTTCCACCAATGGTGGGAATGAAAGCTTAAGCAAGAAAGTAAAAAAGGCGGTGAGGCCAACCTTCTTCCACTAAAAGTGGGAATACAATAGAAATTCATAGAAATATTAAAGAGTTGATTAGTACTACTGAAACAACGTTACAATGTCAAATAAAATCTGTAAGAGCCAAGTATTAAAGATTTCCAAAGTGCTGAAAATGATATAGAATGTATCTCCAAATCCAAAAGACTCCCAACCATGAAAAAAAAGACCAAAAACTCCAACTACTAAAATCTGATATGACAAACCAATGAGCTGCAAATGCAAACCAGCAAGATTGAAACCCTCTAAAATGCTCATAACTCCATATATACTCCTCCAAATGGCATGAGACTAAATGCAAATGAAGCCTAGGAGGTAGGTGACTAAGTCTACAACATGAAACCGTAGCAAATACCCTCCATTATTTTATGCATGCATCCTAAGGAAATGTAAGGCAAGATACAACCACCAAAGAGGAGTGACCAACAAGATAAATTCATAGACTTCATTAAAAATTCCAAAACCTTGTGAAAAGGGACGCCCTAGGCATAGAAACAAAATAAGAAAATACCCAAAAAATCTTAATATAACTTATGATTGAAAATCACTTTCAACACTATAAACCAACCTATAAAACTGAGAAAAACATCAAAACTTCAACAATAATGCTCAATCTACTATCTCTAAATGAGAAGCAATCTCATACCCAACTAGGTACTATCTCTCAAGCATGAAGACTAGAAGGAAGGAACTGGGAGGTATGCATTCCTCGAAGCCAAAGCCTGAAACAATTTCAACAACATTTTAGTATGAAAGATAATGGATAAGAAACAAGGAGCCCATCACTCTTATTTATAGCCCTAGGTGAAATTCACATTTTCCTTCAATAATCTTGTAATTTGTATTTCATTTCATCAACTCTCCAAGTCGTTCATTTCCAAGGAGGCAATATACTTTATTAAAATGACAATAAACTATAATTTAGGTTCCCAAAGCATCATAAATAATCCCTTTATGAAGTCGTCCAATTTTTTGCAAGGGAAATATTTCACTTAAACATTAATTCATCAAATAAGGCCTCCAAAATGTTTAATTAATAAACATTATAAAAACACTTATCTCTCCAAGAGGTATCCCAAATAGCCTTAATATTATTTCACTTTATAAAATATTTTACCTCAACAATGGAGACACCCATCTCAAGCTTAAGACCTACCAAAAATAGCTCAAAAGTGTTGAGGACCAAAATTGCTCAAACTGAGTTGCCTAGATTCACCTCTAAACTGGCATGCTGAAAACCTACTAAAAATAGCATATTGATAAAAATAGTAAGTTGTTCCAAACTCATTTTGAGCACAAATCGGGCAGCCGTCGCAACTTACTAAAAATAGTAAGTCTAGAAAAGTTCTTTGATTTAGTTGCATGTCACACCATCACGAAGCTCTCTAAAAACGCAGAAGGAATCCAAAATCAAAACTGTAAAACTCCAACATGCAAGCCTCCAAAACTACCAAGGAAACAACCAAAAATGCAAGTCATTATCTCGTCATGCATGTTACCACATCTCAAAGTTCTCTAAAAACCCAAAAATCCCCACTAGACATGCATAAAAAAATATCGCATGCAAGCCTTCAAAACCTCCTCTAAAAGTGGAAACCCTAATTTTAGCTTTTGACTGGCCTACAGGCTTCCAAAAATAGGCTATCAAACACAGAAGTGTGTATGGCTAAAATGGGAACATTACAATTCGCCCTTCCCAAAATTGCTTGTCCTCAAGCAATTGCACAACACTCCAACTGATCCTAGGGTCCCATGTCCTTCTGTGAAAAGATCCACCATGCTGATGCTGCTCCACTCTAATCATACAAATGAAGCCATTGAACCAGAACTACACTAACCTTCCCTACAACCTCAAGGAGTTAACATTCCTGAAGTTCAAGATGAGAAACAAGGAAGGATTGAAATAAAAATATACCATCTCAAGCCCAATAAACTATGAGGAGTTAACATCTGCAATGTCAATAAATGTCACCATTCTAAACACAAAGAAGAAGAATCTAATCAATTAAAAAACATCAACATAACTTCTCAAAGCATCAAATAGGATCTTAGCAGTGAAAGTCTCAAAATTCCAAGCCCAATCGAGCAATGGTTTGCTGCCCCAGACATTTGTACAAGAAAATGTACAAACAAAGCCACTAGAATGAGCATGAATCCAAAAGCTGATTATGCTCTGTCCAAACCACCATTTCTCTCATTTTAAGCCATAAACCATCTTTGGAAAGAGATTGGAAAGTATTAAATTGAATGCACCAGCTACCAAACAAGACTGAAATGATCAACTTGAGATCTAATTTAAGGAAAATCAACATCCATGGAGATAGGTAGCTGCTGCAAAACTGAAAATTAACATCCAAAATATCATTTATGCTCATATCCACAACTGAAAACAACCTCATTGAAGATTTTATCACAACAAATAACCACTCTTTGCTCAACTTATCTCTCCAAAACTCCAATTGAAGATAAGAAATAATCATCAAATGGCTGATAAAGAAGGTAACAACACTTAGAGAACTAAAAAATTTGAGGCTTATCATTCCAACATACCTTCTTGTCACATATCAAATGCAAGATGATGCCGGGATCCCAAATCATAAGTAGAGAAGAACCATTTCTTAGATAAAAAATTACTTTGATCAATACGTTCTATTTGAATCATCACCTCCTGAAACTCCAAAAAGTATTCAACAAATTTGAATTCACTGAGAAAGTTGAATTCAAAATCATGAGACAAGAGTGGCTGGAAAGATTCAAGGAACCCTTTGTCAAACTCCATATCGAATTTAGTTACTCTTAAAGAAGGTGGTGCAAGCATGAAGTTCGATAGGAATCTGACAAGCGTATGCATCAGGTAATGAATAAACTCTTCATCGGAGTGCCAATCAAGTCTTTGTTGCAAGTCAAGATTAGTGACTCCATTCCTCCTTGATTCTTGATTCTCCATATTCTGAAGGGTGGATAGGCTAGGAATGATAGTAAAGTCTTCATGTATTGTCATCCCACTATTAGAATAAGTGCTAGAGATTTCTCCTTGGACATTAGTGTCAAAAGAGATTTCCTCTTGGTTTGATGTCACATCATCCATCACAAAGAGAGGATTATCATAACTTTCCTCAACACTCACTTAAAAGAGAGGATTGTTAAAAACTTAAAATTCATTCCTTTCATATTGTTGCTCCAAATCTGCACATGCAACTTCTAATTTTCTTGAGACGCTTTCAAGATCAAACTCCTCTTGAAGACTAACAAGCTCTCCAATCACTTGCTTGATTTCTTTAGCTCTTTGTGCACCCTCTTGCTCCTTGAAAGTTTGACGTCAACAAATTGGTCTTCAACCTTCGTTAGAGCCAACTGAGATTCTTTCAACATGTCCTTTGTTGATTCGAGCTCTAGAGTGAGCCCATCAACCTTCCTCTCCTTTTCTTGGAAGGCACAAGTGGTCTTCTTTGCAACTTCAATGGCATGATCTCAATCTTCAATCAAGTGCACATACGTTGACTTTAATGTCTCCAAAGAATCTCTGATAAGTTGCAAATTGGGAAGAGCAACTTCATCTTTCACTCCTCTTCATCTCTCTTCAAGCTGAGCCTTCCAATAGATCTCTTCAATGAAACTATGAGTGTGATCAAATTGGGATAGAACTCACACTTCCCTTTCAAAGGACTCTCTAACTTTATCTTCCCACTCAAGAATATGCAAAGATGGTGGATTGTTGGTTGGTTGCTTTTCAAAATCAAAGCTTTGTTTTGTGTCTTCGCTACCCTCATAGCTGCTCCAACCTTCTTGTCTTTCACCATCAACTAGCGGAGAACGCTCAATGTCATGGAGAGGAACATACTCCACAATTTCTTTGACCCTAAGTTTACAATCAACTTCTTGAATTGGAAAATCAAACTCATGTTTGAAAACCTCTTTAAATATTACTTCTTCAAGAGCCAAGAGGTCTTCTAGCTCTTCTTCCTCCTCACTATCTTCTTGATCAAAAGCTATGGCAGCCCCCAACTCAAACGAAGAATCATTGAACATTGTTCCGAAATTTTCAGAAGCAACATATTCCTGCTTAGCGGCTGCAACCAACTCAAGGGAATCATCATGGAGCTTTGCCAAACAATCTTCTTCATAAAAAAAAACTTCTCTTTCAATGGCCACCTCAAAGCTTGTAATGCAATCAAAATTTTGGTCTTCATTAGGATCAAAGGGAAACTTATCCCACACAGGTTCTTTGTCATAGCTTGATGCCAACACACCCGGATCTCAAATGCTAATGGGTTGATTGAGATGGTCAACGGGAAAATGCTTATCATGCTCCTCTTGAAGTGTTGACTCTTTGAATAAGTTAGCTTCCAAATCACTTAAATAGATATCTTCAAAAACATTTCTTTCAAATGGTTCGATTTTTAGATCAAACCCAAGATCAATAGTGTCACCACCAAAATGAAGTGAAGAATCTTCAATGCTTGCTATTTTGAAAACTTCACCATCAATATCTTCTATGGAATCATCATGAGTAAGTATGTCGCTGATTTCTTCACGTGGAACTTCTTGGGAAGTTGGAACAACAACAAGAGGAAAATCCTTCATCACCAAATCTTCAACATGACCATGCATGAACTCATTGGATTCGTCTCCAAGACCATTAATATTTCCTTCATCTTGCTCTTCTTCAATGAACTCATCCCACACAACAGTTCTACCATCATCTTTTGTGAAGCCCTTAGTCTCAAGACCTTCATTGGATGAATCTTCATTAGGACTCAAGACTGCTGTTATGTTCTTTTCACTGAATTGATCTTCATCACTTCCTATCACGTGCAAGTCTAAGGGAGTATTTTGAGGCTTTACCACACACTCTTCAACTATCAAAGTATCTTCATCAAACTCATGATCATTTTGAGGTGACATGTGCACCTTGCTTGTGCCTTGTTCAATACTAGTTGACTGATTTTTCTCTTCAACTTGCTTATAGTGGGCTACAAACCACAAACAGGCACTTCTACTTCTTTCTTTATTCCTTCATCAATAAATTTTTTTGCTTTTCCATTCAAACCTTTAGATTTTGCAAATATCCTCGAGTATACCCATTTAATGTTAGGATCTCTCATAAGCATGGAAAAATCCTATAACAATTCAGATATAGATTTCTTTGTAGCCATCTGACAACTGAGCTCTATTTTTTCACAAGATGACAAGATCTTGCTCTCATACCACTGAAATGACCCTCTTGTATTTTTTTCAAAATTTCAACACATCAATCTTCACTTGTTAGCATTAGCATAATCAAATTAGTTGATGAAAGTAACCCTACACCAAGAGTGTTCACTCAAGACCCAAGATGGGTGAGGTTATATCACATGGCACCAATGATCATTAGTATCAAACTGAATGAAAGTACAATGCTGGAAATGTAAATTGTGCATCTCGACCACTTATTTAGTGGGAGTGGATTGACGACTCAATCGATCAAAAAATGAGATTGCAAGTACAGAAAGAAAGATGGCGAGGCCTGTCTCTTCCACCAATGGTGGGAATGAAAGCTTAAGTAAGAAAGTAAATAAGGCAGCGAGGCCAGCCTTCTTCCACTAAAAGTGGGAATACAATAGAAATTTGCAGAAATATTAAAGAGTTGATCAGTACTACTGAAACAACATTACAGTGTGAAATAAAATCTGCAAGAGCCAAGTATTAAAGATGTCCAAAGTGCTGCAAATGATATAAAATGTCTCTCCAACTCCAAAAGACTCCCAACCATGAAAAACAAGCCCAAAAACTCCAACTACTAAAATTTGATATGACAAACCAACAAGCTGCAAATGTAAACTAGCAAGACTAAAACCCTCTAAAATGCTCATAACTCCATCTATACTCCTCCAAATAATGTGAGACTGAATGCAAATGAAGCTTAGGAGGTAGGCGACCAAGTATAGAACATGAAATTGTAGCAAATATCCTCCATTATTTTATGCACGCAACCCAAGGCAATGATAGACAAGATACAACCACCAAAGAGGGACAACCAACAAGGTAAATTCATATACTTCATTAAAAATTCTAGAACCTTGCAAAAGGGATGCCCTAGGCATAGAAACAAAATAAACAAATACCTTGAGTGAAGAGAAAATCTTAATATGACTTATGATTGAAAATCACTTTCAACACTACAAACCAACAACCTATAAAACTGAGAAAAACATCAAAACTTCAACAATAATGCTCAATCTGCTATCTTTGAATGAGAAGCAGTCTCATACCTAGGTAGGTACTATCTCTCAAGTACGAAGACTAGAAGGAAGGAACTAGGAGGTATGCATTCCTTGAAGCCAAAGCGTGAAACAATTTCAACAACATTTCAGTATGAAAGATAATGGATAAGAAACAAAGAGCCGAACACTCTTATTTATAGCCTTTAGTCTCCAAATTCAATATGATTTTTTCCTCCAATTAGGGCACCTAAGGTGAAATTCACATTTTCCTTCAATAATCTTGTAATTTGTATTTCATTTCATCAACTCTCCAAGTTGTCCATTTCCAAGGAGATAATATACTTTATTAAAATGACAATAAAGTATAACGTAGGCACCCAAAACATCATAAATAATCCCTTTGTGAAATCGTCCACTTTTTCGCAAGGGAAATATTTCACTTAAACATTAATTCATCAAATAAGACCTCCAAAATGTTTAATTAATAAACATTATAAAAATCACTTATCTCTCCAAGAGGCGTCCCAAATAGCCTTAACATTATTTCAATTTATAAAATATTTTACCTCAACAAAGGAGACACCCATCTAAAGCTGGAGACCTGCCAAAATAACTCAAAAGTGTTGAGGACCAAAACTGCTCAAACTGAATTGCCTAGATTTGCCTCTGAACTGGCCAGTTGAAAACCTGATAAAAATAGCCACTACTAGAAATAGCATACTAATAAAAATAGTAAGTTGTTCCAAACTCATTTTGAGCACAAATTGAGCAATCGTTGCAACTTACTAAAAATAGTAAGTCCGAAAAAGTTCTTTGATTTAGTTGCATGTCACACCATTGTGAAGCTCTTTGAAAACCCAGAAGGAGTCCATAATCAAAACTGCAAAACTCCAACATGCAAGCCTCCAAAACTACCAAGGAAACAACCAAAAATGCAAGTCATTATCTTTTCATGCATCCTACCACATCCCAAAGTTCTCCAAAAACCCAAAAAACTCCACCAGACATGCATAAAAAAATATTGCATGCAAGCCTTCAAAACTTCCTCTAAAAGTGGAAACCCTAATTTTAGCTTTATCAGACATAGAAGAGCATATGGCTAAAATGGGGACATTACAATTTGAAAGTGGTGTTCAACTTCCTCTATAATTTAAAATAATACTCAACTAAAATATGTAAATTATAACACCTACAACATTTGAGAGAAAGAAAAAAAGTGTGTAGAGCTTTAGTCTAGCTGGGAGAGCATAGAAATGGAGAAGAAAACATTTAGAATAAATAAAATTGAATAATGGAGATCCTAACCATTACACATTTTATCTCTCCATCCTCCTATCCTTCCATACTCACTCCCCTCCAATCCATCCATCTTATCCACCCATATCTCTAATCCTTCCACACTTTCATACCCCTTATTCTCCCATCATCGTATCATGAGCATCCTAGTGACTCATCATACATTCCATATATAGAGTGGGGAATCTTATTATTTTGTAACATAGTCCTTGAAGATCACATTCAAATCCTCCATCCATATAAAATATTCCATTCATTTCATATCCAAAAATTTCTTCCCTTCATCCTACACTCCTTCCATCTCCCCATCCTTATCTCCCTATCCCCATCCATCAATCCTTCCTACCACCTTATCCTCTCATCCCACCATCCCTTGTAATTGGTATATAGAAATAGGCTACCCCCACGCAATCCAGTTCCATCCATTCCATCACATCCATCGCTCCCATATAATTTAAATGCTCATCATAATGTAAAATCACAAGCAAATCCTAATCCATGCAATCTAGTTAAGAAATCTAATGTAAATCATCCAGTCTCATCCTTGGTCTTGTTTCTAGTATTTCTATAAGCCTTGCTCCAAATATAATAATGATCACCAGAATATATCCTTCCTAATCCTTGTGTTGTTCTGGGATATATATCTCCCACATCAACAACACTCCATCCATCATTAATCAATCTTGTATTTTCAACTTGAGTACTAAGGTAATGTATCATATTTGTCTTTGAATTATTTTGTGCATGATTTCTTGCTTGCTTGTGTGCATTATATTTTGTCTTGCATTTATTTAGGTTCTTGTAACTTACCTACTACAATGGTATTGTGTTCTTCCATATCATGGTGCTATACAACATATGGTTTCTTGTGACCTATCTTTTTCCATGCATGGGACACATTGTCACCTTGGTTACTTATACCTTTGTGCATAAGGTCTAGTGCTATATCAAATAAAGAGTGCTCAAGTTGATGTAGCATAATGACACATTTCATCCATCCCTTTTCTTCCTTCCATTATCTCTTCATCCTTCCATACCCTATCCCTTACCCCCTTCTATCCATCATCTTGCATCCTCTTCCTCATCACCTTGCATCCTGTCATCATTTTCTAGAGCACACCCATGTTCTCTTGAAACTGCATGTCCTCTTGAGGGGAAATCCTCATCCTTGCTTTCATAATCTTTCCTCCTAGTCACTCCTTTGAATGACTAGGGCATCCTACCTAATCAAATCTTCTTCTTCCAAGTGGTATGCTTTAATCTTCTTTGAAATGATGCTACTTTGTAATATCATCTCAAAGAGGAAAAAATGTAGGCACCTAAAATTGACACATTGTCATTACCTAACTATTTATTCCATAATTGATTGAATAGAACCCTAAATATTCAATTAATTATCCCATTTTCATCCCTTATTAATTAAATAATATTTTATTATTTAATTAATAAATTCACTATTCATCCACTATTCATCACTATTCACCCACACTCATTTTCTAGCCTAAATAATTTAATCATTTTCCTCCTATAATCCACCTTAGATAAATAAATCCAATTATTTATTTACCTAAGTCACCCATCCACTTTTGAAAAAAAATATAAAAATATCTATTTAATTCCCTTTAATTACCCACTTGCACAATCTAATACTAGTCAAACCCCCATCAAATCATGCACATCCCCACATATGTACAATGATATGGGCCTTTTGTACACATGGGATGGGCCTTTGTACATATGAAATGGCCTTGGTACCATGTCACATGGGTTAAACTACTTGCACATCCCTCTTGGGTACTCCAAAGTACTCTTTCCATCTTGTCACATGGGTTAAACTACTTGCACATCCCTCTTGGGTACTCCAAAGTACTCTTTACATATTCATTAAGTGGGCTAAAATCAGTTAGCCCCTTAATTACCCACTTGCACAATCTAATACTAGTCAAACCCCCATCAAATCATGCACATCCCCACATATGTACAATGATATGGGCCTTTTGTACACATGGGATGGGCCTTTGTACATATGAAATGGCCTTGGTACCATGTCACATGGGTTAAACTACTTGCACATCCCTCTTGGGTACTCCAAAGTAGTCTTTCCATCTTGTCAATTTAATTCTTCCAAGGTGAATCTCAACCCTTAATTCTCCCTTTAATCCCTCTCCCTCCATATCCTCCAATCACATAACGACACTTGTCCTCCTCTCATCTCCCCATGGCTCTCAACCAATATAAGCCATTGATCTCATCTATTGCTTTTATCCATCCATTCCATAGGCCGAAAATCTACAAATTGACATCAAACCAAGCCATTTTTATATAGATATACCAACCTCATATGCAATATTATCTTGCTAGAACAAGCACTCACATCCAACCATCCATGAGCACAACCACCATTCTATCTAGTGCAACAAGGGTTGGTTTTGGTAAAATTGTTCACTTTTTTATCAATGTGCTAATCTTTATACTTAATATAAGTTTTGTTTTTGTTTTGAGTAGAGTAGGTTAATATTGCTTTGATTTACTCGATTAGGCTCAAAATTTCAAGCACACACTATCCTTGTGTTTTTATTTCCCTATTTTTGGGGTAACTTTATTACACATGCCTTGATGCTTATCTCCAACTTATGTTCTTACACCTTATTTTAGTACCTTTTTATTTTATCTTTATCATTACCATGTATCCTTTTTACTCTCCTATGAATTCCTTGCTATTTGATGCAACCAATTGGAGGGGAGCATATATTGTCACTAATAATTTTCATGGTTGATAGTTTAGATGGTATATAGTATTAATTAGAGGGTAAAAGTAAAAACCCATGCCACACTTTTATAAAGGAATCAACCAGTTCACAAACAATAATTTTCAACTTTGACTGCATAAAAGTGGTCTTATGTTTTTAATTTCAAAATGATGTAAACTAATGAAATGCAAAAATCTTGATGAAGTTTATGCTAGTAATTTTTAATTTTTTAATTTTTTTTTATAAATTTAAGAGCCACCCATATTGCAGTTTTTTCTTTTTTTGGTTGTATGAAAGATGCTACCGATTGCATACTTTTTGTTAAATTGTAAGTTTTAATAGATCACACATTCTAAGGGGAATACAAGAAGGATACTTGTATCTTTTTAATGACCCATATATCTTTTTATGAGTGTACATACATATTTAGTTTCCATGTCGATTGATATTATCCATATACTTTGAAATGCATGTGATTTTTAGACTCACATGCACATCAAAGTGGAGAAAAAATCTAATGGAAAAAATAGCATGTTGATGCCATTTCTCATTTAGTTTTGTTCTTGCTTTGATGATAATGTCTTAATACAATAATATATTGACAAATGTGATACTTTGGTGCTAATTTTGGCTCACAACCTGATTCTTATGCATCACTTTTCTACCCCCATTTGCACTTATTTCAATACATTCACTCACCATCTCAAGATCATCAACTTATCCAAGTTCAAATCATTTCTATAGATCACTCAAGATTTATCAATACTAATCTCAAGGAGCTCAAGAACGATCCTTGAATCCTGTGACTCCAGATTCAAATTTTAATTTTCCCAACACATTCTAATATAGTTACTAGAGTAAATTTAACACATGCGTTCATGTGGTGTGTTGGTATGTCATGAAATTTAAAGACATTAAATGAACACTTAATTACATACAAGGAGATCACATGTTAAGCAAAGAAAAATTAGAGCTCATTGCAATTTTAAAGAGTATTAAAGAAATCAAATCTACATCATCATGACATAGGCCACTTGCATGTTTGCAAGTGTTGTCTTAAATATTTCTCATCATTGTTAATTTGATTTGCCAATGAATTTGACCTAATATAACCTATTCACCTATCAAGTGTGTAAGCTCCTTAACACTGTCTCTAGACACCATCTTGATAAATTCAAATATTTAGTCATACTTTCTCAATTAGTTTATGTAGCTCAAGATCAATCTACATTATTTTCTAACATATCACTCTAAAATATTTATTCATTCATGGTAGTGTAAAGTTTTTTTTTATTACTACAGGGGTGTCCCTGCGACCCAACCCAGCGGCCCAACGACTCGTGTCTTGGGTACCTAGGGTGAGCTGGGGTGAGACTAGTTCCCTACGGGTGAGACCCGCCCACAAGAAGTCCCACCTCTTAAACTCGGGAGTGGAGTCGAACCCAAGACCAATGGAGAGCAAACCCACTGCCGAAGCCAACTCAACTATGCGTTCAGAGTATGGTAGTGTAAATTTGATTCAAAATGATATTTACTATATTCTTTCATGATCAATTGTAAAGCTAAATCTCCCTATCCTCCTATTAAATTATTATATTTACCTACTTTCAGTTATCAATTCTAACTCAATTAAATAATTTATACTTATATGATTACATTTATTTAATTAGTCTACACATCATTTTTTTTAACATTTTCAACAAAGTTAATTAACAAAGAAACAAATCGAGCAACATTAAGAAATTTGTTAAAAAGTAACCATTCAACGGACTGTCTAAACTAATTTACCAAACTTATTCAGAGAAGCCAGTCAAGAAAATTAGCTTTTTATTGCACAAGTGACTGTCTACAGGAGGGGCAAGAAGGATTATGGACCAGCCATTTGTCGATGCATTCCACATGGAAACTGTGATTACACAGTGTCACTGTTCTCAACTTTTCTCCTTCCACAAACTCTGCCAGGCAAATTGCACAGTCTGTGCCTCTGACCCCCGATTCCATGCTGTAAACAACACTAGGCAGTGTGTTAACACTGATCTGCTTCACACAAGAGCTGTCGCCATCACCAGTCTGGCCATTAACACCAACAGGGGATAAATTGATCCCAATGATCTGGCCGATGGATCGACAGGCACAGCGTACCAATCTGCTTACGGCCATAGCACAGAGCAGAGAGACAACAAAACCTGCGAGTATTATAACCAATGTACCGTCAAAACTGGAGGGCTCATCGCCCTCTAAACTACCATTTGGGGAACTTAGTGGAGGAGAAACTAAGTGCACTGCTTTTTCCTCTTTCAATAACTTTCTTCCCACTATTTCAAAAGGCCAAATATCATGCATTTTGGAGACACTGAATCAGAATGATCTGGTAAAATCAGGCAAGCAGAAATGAAAAGATAGATAGAAAGAAGAATTTTAACATCACCAGACCAAAGATAGTTTATATACAGCAGACCCTGTCATTTTAGCTTTCAAAAACCTGATGATGAGCTCCTCTGTTTTTCTAACTTTCGGATTTGTTGATCGATTGTTCAAAAACTTGATGATGAACTCTCCCGTTTTTCTAACTTTCAGATTTGTTGATCGATTGTTCAGAAATTTGATGATGAACTCTCCTATTTTTCAAAATTTCAGATTTGTTGTTCGATTGTTCAGAAATTTGATGATGAACTCCCCTATTTTTCGAACTTTCAGATTTGTTGATTGATTGTCAGAAACTTGATGATGAGCTCCCCTATTTTTTTTAACTATCCTCTTTCAATAATTTTCTTCCCACTATTTCAAAAGGCCAAATATCATGCATTTTGAAGACACTGAATCAGACTGATCTGGTAAAATCAGGCAAGCAGAAATGAAAAGATAGAAAGAAATTTTTTAACATCACCAGACCAAAGATAGTCCTGTCATTTTAACTTTCAGATTTGTTGATCGATTGTTCAGAAACTTGATGATGAACTCCTCTAAAATAAAATACTTCTCAGATTCTAACTGCCCCTGCCGTCCAAGAAAAGACCTAAGCTTGAATTCTTTGGAGGAAGGTGTTTACTAAATAGATAAACCTACAATGGGTACAGGAAAACGTAATGTCTTGCCAACGTGGAGGCATCCACAGAATGAAGAAATGCCTCAACTTGCACGAATCTGTGAGCTTCAAGAGAATAGGTATTTGGATAAGTTGGCCCCTTTCAATTTTACAGCTGGCATTTTATTGTCCTTTAGCGACCTAAATTTTTCTAGGTAGGTAATTTAGAAGGCAAAATGTGTACGTGTCTCATTGAGATAATGATTTTATTTTATTTTTAATTGGAAAGAGCATTCATTGAGATAATGATTATTGAATTTTGTGCCTCCTTTTTTTTTGACTTTATTGGAAAAAGTAGGGGTCACAATTTTTTTAATAATAATAATATGCTGAGTAATAATTGTTAGTTTTATTGAGGAAAGTTTAATTGGGAGGAGAGATAGGGACCTTTGCCCAATGAGTATGTAAGAGCATATTGGGAAAGCTAATTTATTTGCAGGCCCAATGGTTTTAGGCTTATTAGAGAAGGAAAGTAATTGATTGGAATCTCCAATGGATTTGAAGTAGTGTATGGGTAAAACAAATATCTTTTATAAATCAAGTAATAACTGTTATTGTCAAATAAGTCATTGATTAAATTGTAATATTTAGTTAGATTTTAAGGATGGAATGTGATGTTGAAGATGTTAAAAATTGATTTATCATATTTTTAGAGTTCATTTATACGACTCTTTTAGAGTGTGTAAATTGAATAAAATTAATTATTTTTAGCGATGTATTTGTGGATTTGATCTCTATTTTTATAGAATTGAAGTGGTCTAGTCTAGATGAAAGTTCAAAGTTGCATCCTCTTTAAACTATCTTATCAACACAACTAAATTTTAGCATTTCTAAATAAAAGTTAATGCCGGTGAAAAATATGTTTTAGCTAGATTCATTCCAACTAATATAGATCTAGTCCACAATTTTTCACATATATAGCATCACTTTGGTGTCAATTTAAACAAATAAAAATGAATTATTTGAAAAGCTTACTATTCTCACAACTCCCACTCACATAAACAATATTAAAAAAATTAAAAATACATTTTGTCTATATGTGTAGTTTTCAAAAATATAAACTTTTAATATTTTAATTTGTGTTTATATTTTTATTTTACTCAAAATAGACCATCAACACCAAAGTGTAAGTTTGCTTGTCTTCTCAAAAATAAATTATTAAAGCTTATTGATTTTAAAACAAAATATGATGTATTAGAAGAGAGATTCTATGTGAGATGATATAAATATTTATTCTCAAGGACAAATAGTTAAGACAAAAAATGGAGGTCCCTCGAAATAATTGTGTTTTATAAAAGCAAGACATAACTTTGAACTTTCACCCACCTAAACCTATACTCCTAGAATTGATATGGTCAAAATTGGACTAGTATAATTTGGTTACCTTGATCTCTTGATATTTGAATCTATATAAAGATTTATAATTTTTAGGAACACTTTTTATAACACGAAGAATTGCTAGGGCTACATTCTCCTTAGTTAGAGTCCTAAATGGAACAATTATACAACTTTAAAAAAAAATATCAAAGCAAAAAAAAATGTATAATGGACTTAGGATGTGCATACAAATATAGTGTTATGATGCTCTCATAGAAAATGATAGTTTTAAGAAATGACCTCTAAAAATTTCCATAAAATCTTGGTGAATCCTAGCTAAGGGCATTATTTTTCATGATTTTTTTATGTTCTTTAAATATATTATTTTTCTAGAAAAAATTATACATATTACTAGACATATGTTAAAAATGTCATTGAATCCTAATGAGTACTAGCTAAGGGAATTAATTACCATGATGAATCATTTCTTTACTTTTTTTCATCAACCCAACCCCCCATAAATTATTTTTCCATAATGTTAAAGTAGGGGCTTAAGGGTGTAAAACACTAAATGGGGTCAAGGGGGTAGAACCCCCTTGTAATTTCTATGGAGATTGGCTTTGGTACACTCCTCTCACTATTAAAGGGGGTCAACAATAGAGTCCTCTTGCCACTAAGTACAAATTCACTATTGAGAAGGCATTGGACCATATGTAGAATGAACATTTCAAAAAACTTTACACCATTAATTATTTTTCTTCTAAAATATGATTTCCACTATAATTTGATGGTTCTTATTTGATTTCATCGGTTTATGAGCACATGTAAGGAAATTTTTAGTAGATTGGAATTTATTTTGGGTTGTTGATTAATTTATAATCATATGGATTGAAAGAAATTATGGGAATTGCAACATTAGTAGAGAATCTTGATATATTCATGTAGAAAAATGGATATGGGCATTGTTGCATCAACTTTGTTTTTTTATATGCTTTTCACTAAATTATGAGCTAGTAATGTAACTATCATTACATATTTTATTATTTTATCTAACATCATTTAGTGTAAATAATCAATATTAATTTTTATCCTAATTTTATTCTTCATTCTTTCCACAAGAGGAGGTGAAAACTCTACTCATGTAGTTGTTACTTAGGTTGATGAAGAGAAGCAAATGATGATTGAGGAAGATCACCAACTTGCTATAAATGATTATTTACTTATGTCTTTGTATATTTCATAAATTTTAGATATATATTGTTAAAGTAATCATGCATTAGATATAATTAATTAATTATTATTCTAATGTATTTATTCTCATGCACTTAAGCTAAACTTAGGAGTTCTTTTTTCTACTAAATAGAGAACTGTTATTAGATCATTTTATCTCATCACATAGGATGATGATACTTGTCATGGTATAATCCATTTATTATTTAGGGTTTCTCTTATAAAGCACTCTCTCTTTCTATTATTTCATTTTGTAAGTATTTTCTTGTTGAGAAATAATGAATCTTTATTTTGTATAGCTCTTTCCTAGAAGGTATTATTGTTCGTTGTTTGATCCTATGTCTCATGTTATTCAAAATGTAACATGGTATTAGAGCATGGATTCAAAAATCCCCTTCTCCATGTTTGAACTTTTATCTCAACTAGGGTTACAAGATCAAACCTAGAATCTCCATTGATTTTTTGGTAATTTTTGGAGGTGGGCAAATTTTAGGTGCATTTTGGAGTGAAAAGGACCTCACCATTGCATTCAAGGTTAAGTGAAAAAATTTTGACTATAAATTTTCCCAATTTTGGTGTCGAGAGCTTCTAATATTATTTTTTTAACAAGGGCCCTATACGACTCATGTCAAGTCGTACTATATGGTGGAATTAAAAAAAAAATTCTAAGTGCATGGCACTTTTTTAATAGTTCTCTAAGCTATATTTAGGAGCATCACCCATGGAGCGGTGTGTTGCTCAAGGAGGCACCCCTTTGGTGGTGCTTAAGCACCATCCGTTAAGGCTTCAAGCACCTTCGGCTAGGCTCTAGGCCATATTTGTGATCTCTCTAGATAGTGTTTCACCTTTTGCACTCAAGCTCATAGAATCCTAAGTGTCAACCCCTAGTTCCAATATGACCAAGCCCTCTGCCATAAGCCCTAGTGCCCAGTTATTGGGCACTTGAATATGACAAAGAGCTGCTTTTGCTAGCCCCTAGTTCACCTTACAAGATATATTGGGCATCTTCTAAAAAATTGGTCATAAATTTTGCCTCGATGGTCCATTTTTGAAAACTTATATAATTAGAAAACTAGTTCTGATCTTGATCCAGTGGTACAAGTATATTTTCTTGTTTTTTTCCAAAAAAATTATACAGTTAGTTGAAGTCAGATCTACCTATTTTCACTTTCAAGGTCATAACTTAGGCATATGAACTCCATTTTTTGTGAGAAAATAGGTGTTGGAAAGGTGTTTTAGTTCTCTAAACAACCATATAGACCGTTTTCCAAAAAGGTTACTAGGTACAAAAAGATTTATTTGATGTAATTTTTTCTTTTTAACGCTTTTTTGTTCTCAAAGTTGCATTAAGGTTTTGTTTTTCTTGTTGTGGGGGTATATTTCTCCCTTTTAGTATCTATATACATCAAAGAATAGAAGTTTTTTCCCACATTGTTTTGAAAACCTTAACCATCATGGAAGACACCTCTTCATTTGAATGCATTACACCACACAATTATCATATCTGGAAAGCTCATATGACCAAATTGCTCATGTCAAAGGGTCTATGGTCCACCTTGGATGAATTAAAACCAACATAGACTCACAAATTTCATATTCTTTGGTATAGGAGCAAGATGGATGAGGCTACGATATTGATTTTAATGCATGTTTTAGATAGTCTCTTATTTTATATTGAGTCTTGCACCTCTCTTAGGGATATGTGGGTAAAGTTCAATGATCCTTTTAGCACCATCAATGAGTTCCGAGCTCTCCAAATTAAGATAGAATTAACATCACTTATTCCTATTTATTTCCCCTCTATTGAGGACTTCTTGTAGAAGTTTAAGTCCTTGAGATCTCTTTTTCAAGGTTGTGGGAAGAATAAAACTGACAAAGAATGTGTTTTCCTAATTCTATCTAAGCTTATAGGGCCATTTTAGGTCTTCTCTTCTAGATTCTACTCTATTATGGATGCATTGGATGATTCATTTACCATTCCTAATTTTAAGGTTTTTTGTAAGTGTTTGATTTGTGAATAGGAAAAGTTGACTAAGTTTGATTTTCTTTCTAGTTCCAAAATCCATGCATTAGTAGCATATACATACAAAGGGAAATACACAAAGAAGAAAAATCCAAAGATAAATACTTCATCAGGTGGTGAGTGTTCCTCCTACCCGTCTTAGAATTTAGAACAAAATCCTCAAACCACTCCTTGGTATGATAAATCTTCTAAGTCTGGCGAGTATTCCTCCAAGACAAAGAATAAATTAGGCGAACCTTGTAATTTTTATGGTGAGGGACATATAGTCAATAGATATTGGAAGAGATTAGAGGCTTTCTAGGAATCTATGCAGTAGCATAACATCTCATCCCCTAAATCTTCTTCCTTATTTACAAGTAAAGGTCATGCTCTTTTTGTATGGGCCTTACCTTTTGTAGCTCCATGGATATTTGATTCCAACGCAACACATCACATGAATCGCTCTTAGGATTTTGTCTCATCCTTTTTAGATTACAACATCACTTAGATTGTAATTGGGGATTCTACACAACTTTTAGTTTTGGGCTCAAGTATTGTCACACTTGAGGGTGGTTTTCTTTAGGAAGTTCTTGAACTGTCCATCATATCTCTACCAACCTTCTTTAGTGTATTATATATTCCAATTTGACATTGATAGGATAATCAGTTTTACCCCACATGATGTAGTTATCCAAGACCTTCATGATCTTGATATTGTTGTGGCCACTGGGAGTGTTGATTCTTCCTCTTATTTATACCAATTTGATGGTTTTGAGAGTTTAGCTAGTACAAGTTCATCTTTTATGGCACATGAAGACATTGTGAGTAAGCTTTGGCATGAACATTTTTGTCATGTTGATTATCGCTATCTCCAACAAATGAGTACACAAGCATTGGTGTTAGGGCTCCCAAGATTTCTTGTATTGATGGTGTTTTTCATGGATGTGCTCTTGGAAAACATCATCAAGATTCTTTTCCTATGGGTAGAGCCACATGTGCTAAGGCACCCTTATAGTTGTACATAGTGACCTCATATCGTTTCCAACTACTTCATTTTCAAGGGCCAAATATGTCAATTTACACAAATAAAAATAAATTATTTGAAAATTTTAGTATTCTCACAACTCCCACTCACATAAACAATATAATAAAATTAAAAATGCATTTTGTCTATACATATAGTTTTCAAAAATATAAAATTTTAATATTTTAATTAATGTTTATATTTTATTCTACTCAAAATAAACATCTAACACGAAAGTGTAAGTTTGCTTATCTTCTCAAAAATAAATTATTAAAGCTTATTAATTTTAAAACAAAATATGATGCATTAGAAGAGAGAGATTCTATGTGAGATGATATAAATATTTATTCTCAAGGACAAATAGTTAAGACAAAAAATGGAGGCCCCTTGAAATAATTGTGTTTTAGAATTTCCATAATTATTAAGAAATATATTTATCTAAACGAGAACAATTAATCCATACACCAAAGTTTAAAGGTATACATATGAAAAATAATTGAAGAAAAAAAAGAACTTTACTATAATAAAGAGGAGGCCCTTTAGACTTATGATTAATATTTTATTAGAAATTAAATTATAGTGTCAAATTATTTTTTATCAACGCAACCCCCATTAATTATTTTTTCATAATGTTAAAGTAGGGGCTTAAGGGTGGAAAACACTATTGGGGTCAAGGGGGTAGAACCCCCTTGTAATTTCTATGGAGATTGGTCTTGGTACACTCCTATCACTATACAAGGGGATCAACAATAGAGCCCTCCTATGACTAAGTACAAATCCACTATTGAGAAGGCATTGGACCATATGTAGAATGAACATTTTAAAAAACTTCACACCATTATATTTTTCTTCTTAAATATGATTTTGACTATAATTTGATGGTTCTTATATGATTTCATCGGTTTATGAGCACATGCTAGGAAAATTGTTTATTTAGATTGAAATTTATTTTGGTTTGTTGATTAATTTATAATCATATAGATTGAAATAAATTATGGGAATTGCTACATTAGTAGATAATCTTGATATTCATAGAAAAATGGTTATGGGCATTGTTGCATCAACTTTGTTTTCTATATGCTTCTCACTAAATTATGAGCTAGTAATATAAATATCATTACATATTCTATTATTTTATCTAACATCATTTAGTGTAAATAGTCAATACTAATATTTATCCTAATTTTATTCTTCATTCTTTCCACAAGAGGAGGTGAAAACTCCACTTCATGTAGTTGTTACTTAGGTTGATGAAGAGAAGCAGATGATGATTGAGGAGAATCACCAACTTGATATAAGTGATTATTTACTTATGTATTTTTATATTTCATATTTTAGATAGATATTGTTAGATTAACCATGCAATAGATAATAATTAATTAATATTTAATTAGTTATTTTTTAATTTATTTATTCTCATGTACTTAAGCTAAAATTAGGAGTTATTTTTTCTACTAACTAGAGAGCTATTAAATTATATCATTTTTTCTCATCACACAAGATGATGACACTTGTCATGATCTAATCCCTTTATCATTTAGGGTTTCTCTTATAAAACACTTTCTCTTTATATTATTTCATTCTATAAGAATTTTATGTTAAGGAATAATAAATCTTTATTTTGTAGAGCTCTTGCATGGAATTGGAAGGTGTTATTGTTCATTGTTTGATCTCACTATAAGGCCTCACTAATGTCTAGTAAACTTGGTGTTATACACACAATTCAAAGGAAGGGTTCCTAATTGAACAGTCCACTAAACCCTTGCAAAGGCTCCATTAAATTATCAACTAGGGCTTTGTAAGATTTTGATGATGTTGAAACTGTATGTGCATTCATAGAATCTACATGACCTATATCATCAAGTATAGGTGGTTTACACATGTGCAAGAAAATAATAAAGACTGGAAAAGGAAAATAAAGGGTAAACTACAAAATAGGGGAAATAACTTAAAATGCTACTGATGTTGTGGGTACCTTTGGCTTAACATTGTAACTATTAACTGCTAAACTTGAACTCTACAATTTCACTAGCATTATTGATTCTTAATTCTAACTACTTGAATCACTTCAGAGGATGACTCAATGATGCATTACAGAGCTTAAATCATGAGACTAAATATTTTTCACATGAATGTAATGAAGAATCTATTGAAATGAATGTAATAATGTAAACATATAATTTAACTACAAAAATTAAGGTGGGTGAATAGTACCTTGAGTGGCCCTTGCTTAAGCTGGTGTACCCATAGGAGAAACCAAATATGTGCTAATTTATTCAACTAATCATAACAGTAAACTAGAACATTTGTATTGCATATAACTGAACTCTAAAATCTGACAAGAATCTTCACAAATTTCTCATTCATGAATTGCATAACAAAAACTAACAAAGTTATTATCTATGAAACAAAACTATGACTATCAAAACATATATCTTCCAACTAGATCTACTCCTCAACCATTGATCCAACTATATAGGTTCAAGAGGAGGTTTATTTGCATAAGGCTTGAAAATAGAAATTAAATGAAGATGTCCACTCTCCTTCAAAATAGAGAGACAAAGTCTTTACAAATAAAACTATAACCAAAGAAGATAGAAGAAGATAAATAGGTTTGCAACTTTGCTTTAACGACATGATAGAGATGTGCTCTATGCAAACAGTCATGTCAATTTCTTGATTACTAAAAATTTCTTCTTTCCTCCATCGTCTTATTGAATGCTCTAATGACCCACAATTGACCACTCTAATGATCGCTTCCATCATTTCTGTAACTACCATGTTTCCAATATTCTTGGAATCTCCCCTATAATTGGTCTAGAATCCTTTGGCTACGGGTTGAGTTCACTAGTTGTTGCGGGTTGCAATACTTCTAGCTGCAAGGAGCTAGTTTTAGTTAAAGAAACATACCATTAACAATCATGAATTTAACATAAATTCATACTAAATTTCATACATATTCACACATTCATCCATGCAAACATTGTCATATCATAATCATATTTCCACTCATCAAAGTCTGGTTTGGATAGCATAAAAGATATTAAAGGTATATAAGTTCAGGAATGTATATGAAATAAGTAGCTTAAAGTGTTTAAAACATATGAACTAAACAAGATAAAACTAGCTATTAATTAGGCTCATCATTCCCCCCAACTAAACAATTGCTTGTCCTCAAGCAACATTTAGGACTAGAGCTTGTATTGAAGAGACATTTCCCTTAAATTTGTCACCAATCTATCTCAAATAACAACCTTTTTGACATAATTTTTTTTCCAGCCTCAAATTCTCTGTTGTTTGTAAATATTCATCTTGGTTCCTCCCTATCTAATGTGTCACTGGGTAGAGAAGAAGAGGTGGATGAAATGCTAGTGGAAACTATTTAAGTCCATTATCCCTGACAATGTCTATATATTTGTGAGATCTTCTAATAATGGATATAAAATTCTAGGGGGAGTGAGGTTCCTTTTTCTTTAATTCAGGGTTAATTCCTCCCATCTCTTCTTCACAAACTAGAAGGTGTGATCAATAGGTCCTGTAACTAGTTGCTTCATCATGATGTAATCACGTTCCTTGACACTTATTATTTTTCTCCCCACACCTTTATAGGTCAAGAGCTCTAACCACTCATCAACAACTACATTGGGATCTTTAGATTCTTTCCACAATTGTAGAGCAATGTATTTCTCCTTTTCAGTATATTCTTGCAAGATCTCACCCTTTTGTTGTTCAATCCTGATATAAGAAGCTAATGCTCTAATTTGTAAATCCCCCACAAAAATTAGTGGATTCCATTATGTTTGATCTGTGAGAACAAAGTTATGCAAGTAAAACTCACATAATTTGTCTTGCATGTAAGGAAAGCTATGTGCGGAAATGCCTTCCTAACACCAATTTTATAGGAGAAAGATACAAAAATTTCATTCAATTCTCACAGTTATAGTTCACTTAAGATGCACATTCCATGAAATTAACAAAATAGAGAATTAAAACATCACACAATTGAACACCAATTTTATTGTGGGAAAAACCTTACGAGAGAAAATACCACACACCAAGCATTAGTCTCTTTGTATTATAGTAAAAAAACATTACATACACAGTCTCAAAACTTATGCTTCACAGGTGTTGATCACAGTAGTAATTCCAATTCTGGCAGCATAAAATTTCCTTGATCAACCTATCAATCAATCTTTGATCATCTATATGTTACCATTGCGTACAACATTGCAAAATTACAATGTAGATTATTACCATTCAGTTACAAAACCTATTTGTTCTACATTCCAAGCAATACTAGGAAATAATCGATTCAATTCCTATAAACAAATGGTCTCAATACTGTTTAATTATCAATGACATGTCGAACCATCAAAGAGACAACATCCAAAGTCTCCCTAAACTTTGAAAGTCACTTCAAAAACCACATTACATGCTAAGTCATCAACATACATCATCGATCAACACTTGCTTGATCTCAACCAATCCCCGCTTTCCTTTGGGGTTTACTTAGGACCCACCACAAAAGGCATTGGCTAGTGGGCGTCGTTGGATCCTTATAACTGCAACCGTTGATCAAACATATCTCCATGTCGAGGGAACAACATATAACACCTTCCATCGATATAGAAAGGTCACACTGAAATGTCTATATTTGTGATATGCTTTGCCAATTGAACGTTGGCTTTTCTATCCTTTCGCCATGTCCAATGAGTTGACGGTTATCACCGTCCCCCGCACCCCCATGAGGTTAAGCCTAGGTCCCGCCATAGGCTAGCGGGCTAGCGGGCATTGCTTGGTTAACTCTTTATCAACCCATTAAGGGGACTAACTTCAAAGTCTCGACGAAATGACATTATCTCACTGACACTGAATGAATAGCCAACACACATTGTGAATAGTTATCATATCAGCCAATGTAACACTAAGTAAACAGTCCAATGTAAAACCTAAACATACTTACTAAACTGTCATAATGTTAACCACCAAAGTAAACCTTTGATGTAAACTAGGAACACTTAGAAAAACTGCCAATACAACTATGCATTTACATGATTTAAAGGAGACATAGCCAGTATTTTTGAGACACCTATTTTCAACATTCTCCCACTTGACAAAGAACATATTGGCACCTCCAACACTTGAAGTCACTAAATGGCATAGGCCCCAAGGCCCATTGAACAGGTACATCATTTGAACTTATCCATGCTCATAGGATTTTCCAATGCATCAAAAACATTCACCAAAGTATCAGCCTTCTCTAGATTAACTTTTCCATCCTCCACCATATCATGAACAAAGTGGTATTAAATGTCAACATGTTTCATCCTGGTATGGAAAGTTGGATTTTTTGCCAAACAAATAACACTCTAACTATCACAACAAATAACAATCTTCCCTACATCAAAACCAATGTCAGAACACAAACATCTAAGCTAAATAGCTTCCTTACATGCATGAGTTGCTGCCATGTACTTAGCCTCGACAGTGGAAAAAGTGACTACAACTTGTTGCTTGCTCATCCAGCTAATTGCACCACCATTTAACGTGAACACATATCCATTGGTGAATATCCTACTATCAATGTCCCTTGCCCAATCAAAATATAGATATCCATGAATGCTAACTGAACTCTGATATCTAGTAGAGTAACCATGATAGCACAAGGTGTACTCAACAGTACCCTTCAAATATCCATAAACTCTCTTCACAACATCCCAATGCGGTCTTGCTAGATTAGCCATAAATTGACTAAGTACTCCCACTACTTGGGCATGTATGGCCTTGTACAAACCATTGCATACATCAAACTGCCAACTATACTCACATAAGGCACCTAGTCATTTCCTCCATCTCAGTAGGAGATTTTGAATGATCTTCAACATATAGCTTCATCCCTACAACACTGGAACAACTAGTAGCTTGCAATGTGTCATTATAAATCTCTCTAGGACAACAGTAATATATTTTCTCTGGTTGAGCCAAAGTTTTCTATTTTCTCTATCCCTTTTGATTTCCATCCCTAGAATGTACCTAACTGCTCCTAAATCTTTCATTTCAAACTATGTTGACAACTGATATTTTAAATAAGAAATCATACCCTTACTATTCCCAATGAATAACATGTCATCCACATATAGGGAAATAATAAGAAGTTGACCATTTTTAGTTTTGAAATACACACAATGATCAGACTTCGGTTTCACAAATCCCAAAGACAACACATAACTGTCAAACTTTTGGTACCACATTCTAGGCGACTGTTTTAAACCATACAAGTATTTTTTTAACTTGCAAACCAAATTTTCCTTACCTTTTTCAATGAAGTGCTTTGGATGGGACATGTAAATTTCTTCATTCAAGTTACCATGAAGAAACACTGCCTTCACATCCACCTGCTGGATCTCTAAGTCATACACTACTACAAATGACAATAGAAATTTGATTGATGTCAACTTTGCCACATGAGAAAATATTTCTCCTTAGTCAATTCCCTCCACCTAGGAATACCCTTTTGCAACCAACCTTGCTTTATGCTTCTCAACACTGCCATCCAGACTAATTTTCTTTTTAAATACCCATTGGAACCCAACAAGCTTTCGACCTTCAGGCAAAGGTACCAAATCCCAAGTTTCATTCTTCTTCAATGATGCCATTTATTCATTCATGGATTCCAACCAAGAACCTGAATTAGACATATCCAATGCCTCCCTAATAGTCCTAGGCTCATCAGTTTTAGCAATCAAAGCATTGGCACAACTAAAATCTAACATAAAAAACCAAACCTTTCAGGTTGCCACTTCTCATGTGTAGACCTCCTCACAGGCTGGTTGAGGTTCTTCTTCATGATCAGAATTTTTAGAGCTTCTTGAGCTCTCCTCATTAACAAGTCCACCAGGAGTGTGTAGTTCCTCCTTCTTTAGAGTAAGTGGAATTTCAACTACCTCCTTGTTCTTTGCATCTTTCACCTCTAATTGTAGATCAACTATAGAAGGTTCATCTCATGAAAGATTAAACTCCTATTGTACAACACCTTCTTAGTAATTGGATTCCAAAGATTGTACCCTTTCACACAAATCCCATAATTGATGAAACATTTTACTACCTTGTTCTCCAATTTAGATCTTTTCTCATTCGACACATATGCATATGCCTCACAACAAAAGGCTCTAATGTGTTTCAAAGAGGGCTTTCTACTAGACCATGCTTCCATAGGAGTTTTATCTAGGAGCATCGAAGTGGGAGATCTATTAATTAAATAACATGTTGTAGCTATAGCCTCAACCCAAAATTTCTGTTCCAAACTAGCATTGCTCAAATACTTCTCGCCCTTTCCATCAACATTCTATTCATCCTTTCAACAACTCCATTTTGCTATGGAGTATAAGGAGTAGTCCTATGTCTTTTAATTCCATGGTATTTGCAATACTTATCAAACTTTTCTGAAAAAAATTCCCCTCCATTACCATCCTCAAGCATTTAATTTTTCTACTAGTCTAATTTTCTACCAAGGTTTTAAATTCCTTTAACCGACTGAATTTTTTTGTTTTTCTTTTTAGAAAATACACAAATGTCCTCGAATAGTCATCTATTAATGAGACAAAATACACAAATTTTAATAATGAAGGTACATTTATTGGACCAATACATCAGCATGAATGTAATCCAAAATTCTAGAAGATTTATGAGGACTTGAATAAAAGGAAACACGGTGCTGCTTTCCATATATATAATGTTCAAAAAATTTGAATTCAAGGTTACAATCATCAAGTCCTTCAACCAGACTTTTATTTCTCAAGGCTTTTAAGCCTTTTTCACCAATGTGTCTGAGCCTTTGATGCTGCATCATAGTTTTTTGTACTGGGAGATTCACCTCTAAAGAGTTTTCTCCCACAGGTACAATATTTTTCTTCTCTACTTGGTCTGAATTACATGACTTTACAGAAGCACTATTACATTGTACAACATGTGCATCCACCTTATATAGAGTGACAATTCATGCACCCTTAGCCATCACCATAGAACCTCTAGTCATTTTACATATACTATTTGAAAAAGAAACTTGCACACCAACATCATTCAACTTACAAAAAAAATTATGAACCAGACTTGGTATGTGCATTACACCATTTATTCCTTTAATTCTTCCACTAGGAAATTGAATTCTGACTCTACTACGACCCATACTTTCAAGGTGAGAATCATCTCCTAAATACACCTTTCCACTAGCATAGTTTTCATATTTAGAGAACCAACCTCTATGAGAGGTCATGTGAAAAGATACACCTGAGTCAATTATCCAAACATCATCTGATGCCTAAGTTGCAAAGCTATAATGAAGGATTTTGCATCACTTTGAGAAGATTCATTTTCCAAAGAACTATTCTTCTTTTTCTTCTTTTTCTCCTCTTTACAATCTTTCCAAGTATGTCCAATCTGCCCACAGTTCTAACACCTCACCTTGGAATTTTTACCAGGAGACTTTGATCTCTCCTCTGACTTGGATTTTGACTTCTTGTCCTTTTTCTTTCCTTTCTCCTTCAATCTACCCTGAACAACAAGAGCCTCCTTGGCCATCTTAGAAGCTTTCCTTCACATTTCTTCTGATAGCAGCAAAGCAACCACATCTTCCATCTTGAAAGTGGTTGTTGTACTCCCAATAACCATTACTAAATGATCCCAAGTGTCAGACAAAGAGCATAACATAAACATATAGCAATCTTCGTCATCAATTTTCACACCAACAGATGTCAACTGCGTAATGATCATGTTAAATGTATTTAAGTGATCTGCTACAGATGCCCCTTCCTCCATTTTCAAAGAGTATAGCTTCTTCCTCAAGATTAAATTATTCACTAGTGATTTTCCTTGATAAATATCACTAAGCTTCTTCTATAGAAGTTTAGCTATCTTCTCCTCATGGATGTTCAAGAGAACAAAATCATCCAAGCAAATTCTGATCAGAACTTTGGCTATTTAATCCTTTGCATCCCAACCAGTTTGAGACATTGCTGCTAGTTTATTTCCAAAAACTACTTCCTAGAGATCTTGATCAACAAGTAAATCCTCCATTTTGAGTTTCCACAACTCAAAATTGCCACCATTAAATTTGTCAATTTCCATATTTCCAGATATGCTCACCATCTCAAACCTATAACAAGTTTTCAAATTGATTCTCTCTGCAAAACTCCCACTCAACAAAATCAACACAAAAAAATTGATTCACCAACAATGATAACACAACTGGACATGATCTAATACCATTTGGAAGGAAATATAAATGCAGAAACACCTTCCTAATGCCAATTTTACAGGAGAGAGATACAAAAAGTTCATTCAATTCTCACAATTACAGTTCACTTAAGATGCACATTTCATGAAATTAATAGAATAGAGAATTAACACAATTGAAAACCAATTTTATTGTGGGCAAACCTTTATGGGAGAAAAACCCACACACTAAGAATTAGTCTCTTTGTATTACAGTAAAAAATCATTACATACAAAGTCTCAGTACTTATGCTTCACAGGTGTTCACAGTAGTAATTCCAATTTTGGCAAGATAACATTTCCCTGATCAACCTCTCGATCAATCTCTGAATCATCTATATGTTACCATTGCGTACAACATTACAACATTACAATGTAGATTATTACCACTCAATTACAAAGCCTATTTGTGAATTTTCATTACCAATGGAATTCCCCTTCAATTCTGAGTCTATCTCAACCATAACAACATCTTCCTCTTTCTGATTTTTAACCAACCCTCTCATGGCACCTTTCTTCTTTAGGTAGTGTGACTTCCTCCTAGGCTGTGTGGATTTTTTCTTCCCCCTTGTAGGTGCAAAATAAGATTCACCATTCCTTTTTTTGGTTCTTGATGTTTCTTTAGAGGCAGGGGTCTCTTGTGTACTTTTTTCTATGGGTTGTTCAGAGGCTATAGGTTGAGTGTCCTACAGGTCCTTCTCCTTTGGAGCTCATATTCCATGGGTAGGTGATGAAGCAGGGGAGCCAGAGGGAATTTCCATTTCTGATACAACAAGTTCCTCCTCTCTTTCTAGGACAATAGGTTCTTCAAGGATGGTGTTGACATGGTTACAATTTATGGAACTTTCCCAAGAAAATTATGGAAATTGAATTCTCAAACTTCTTTTTATTAGAAATATGACTAAGTAGAAATGTGATAATGTTGTGTTACTCCTCTTCCTTTTATACTTAGAACTCATTCTTTTCAACAAATTGTCAAGAAAATTTGGAATATTCACACACCTATCATGGAAAAAATGGCTTAAAAGTTTGAAATGGACTGTATACAACAAGGATTGCCTACCATCAGAGGTTAATTATTTGACTATGTAAGAAGCTACTAAAGCCCATATCCAGGGTAACAATAATCTTTTTGTACCTTGAGAAGACGAGTCTAGGTTTTCTCCATGTTCTCTAAATTTTTTCTTGGTAGCAATGGCATATACCTCACTGGAAACTCTTCTCCTTCTCGTGGTAGTCCTAATACCTCAACAATGGCGGCTTCTGAAGCATCCACCATCAAACCTCTTATAGTTGCTTCATAATTTTGTAGTGTGGCAACACATTGTTGTGCCATGTCTTCATTGAACTCTGTGAATTTTAAGAAGTACTCCAACCATCCAACTTGTCTAAAAATACGTAATACAATCCTGTCTTCCAATAATTGGGCATATGTTGTTGGTTCCCTACAAATAATGTTACCACCTATGATATTGATGTTGTTATCTAATTCCCTTAATTCTTCTCTTTTCTAGTTCAATTTTTGGATTCAATTTCTACCTGTCACTCCAACTACTCCACTTCTACTATGATGTATCCTCTCAATTCAACAACTTCTAACCCTTCTCTTCTCTTCTAAGCTTGTATTTGTGTAAAAATGGAGGGAAATAGAATAGAAAAAGGTTCCAGAGAGCTTTTTTGGGTTTTGAAAATCAAGAAAATGAAGAGTACCCCTCCCCCACCTAAAGATATTAAATGTCCTCACTTAATTGTATGGGTCATTGAGGAGGGATAAATTGTATGAAGTGAAAAATAAAATGAGATATGAAGCATGCATGAATTAATGTTAAAACTTGTAGAAATAAATTATAATATATGCTAATTTTGAGAAGTTAATGCATGTACATGTAGAATTCTTGTGAAATGAAACTTAACTCATGCGAAGTTGTTGATTATTTAACATGTGTAGCTACATGTACAAAATTATGGAGGTAGAAAGCAAGGATATACAACTAATTCAATGAGGGTTTTTGATTTGACTATTAGACAATTGCTATAGGTGCCTCTAGTAATAGGTCTCTTTCTCAATGTTGTCGCCTTTAGGCATGTTGCTATAGGTCCCTACTACTTCACTGATCATGGTAGAACATGATTGTTGTTGATCGTCACCTTATGTAGTGTGTGCTTGTTAAATTTGTTAGAAATTATACCTGTGTAACATTAGTAGGTGAGCTGTGTAGCTCCTCTACTAAGTCATGTGTAGAACTTGTACTTTCTATAGTTGAGTTGTCAAATGAAGGCTCAAATTGCTGAATTAATGAAAGAAAGAAATCATCCTTTTGTAGTGGTTTCTTATACATTTTTAGTCTATGTCCACTAACCAATAAGGAGAACTTGAATTCATCAATTGTATGTAGCTATACTTATCCATTGGGAAACACTTATTTTATTTCATACAAACCAAGCCATCTTGTTTGTAACTTTCCTCTGTAGACCTAATATCATGAGTCATAGAGTAGAGCCCTATCACCTACACTAAATTCCTTGGTTTTGATGAACTGATCATGCTAATGGATTCTTTGATTTTGAACAACTTCAGTGTGGTGTATGGATTCCATTTTGATTTCATCAATTGCATTGAGGTTGTGTAATCTTTCTTGCTATGCTGTTGACAAGTCCATGGTGAATTGAACAACTATTCTTAATGTTTTATACTCAAATTCAATAGTAAATACTACTTTCTTTCCATACACCAATTCATATGGTGTAAATCTTGTTGTGGTTTTCCCAGTTTTCCTATAGGCCGAAGTTGCCTCAAGCAACCTAGCTACCCAATCCTTCCTATAAATTTGTACTATCTATGTTAGAATGTTTTCAATCTCCTTGTTTGTGACTTCCACTTGTCTATTAGCTTGAGGGTGGTAAGGTTTGGACATCCTATGTCTGATCTCATACTCTTGAACCAATTTTGTGATCAACTCTGATGTAAACTGGGGTCCTTAGTTTGTGAAAATTTCCCTTGGAAGTCCATATCTTGAAAATATGTTCTCATAGAGAAGCTTTTCCACATTACCATCCCTTGCAAATTGTAAATCCTTAACTTCCACCCATTTTCTAAGGTAATCTGTGCATACTAGTATGTACTCCTTGTTGGATGTTGGTGATATTGGGCCAATCAAATATAATCCCCATTTATCAAATGGTGTTATTGCTAACTGTGGCTAAAATGGTATTTCATCTATTTTTGTTGGCCTTCCCATTCTTTGACACCTATCATAGCCCCTTGTGTACTTTATTGCATCCTTATGAAGAGTTGGCCAATAATAGCTAGTGGTGAAAGTATAAAGAGCTATCCTCATTTTTGCAAAGTGTCCCCCACAAGGTTAATCATGGTATGCTCTGACAATGTCATATACTTCATCTTCTATGATACATCTCCTCATAATGTTATTTAGGCCTATGTAAAATAAGTATCCAATTATCCAAAAGTAAGGAAAAATCTTGGGAACTGATTGTCTCTTTTCTTGGGGAGAAATGAGGTGGCGTGTGTCTTGCTACTAGATAGTTGGCAATGTCTACAAGACAAGGTGTATGCAGAGATAGAGAAAATAAATTCTCATCTAGGAATGAATAATAAACATATTCTTTTGATTTGGTTGGTAGTCTAGATACAAAATCCTCCACTACATTTTCTTTTCCTAGCTTGTCCACAATGGTAATGTCAAATTCATAAAGCAATAGTAACCACCTTACAAGCCTGCCACCAACCACTGGTTTGTTCATTAGATACCTGATTGTTGTATGGTTAGTGTGTATAAACACTAGTATCTTGTAATATAATTCTTGAATTTGTTTACTACATATACCACTGCCAAAATCTCCTTCTTTGTCACTATATAATTGAGCTATGCCCCTTATATATTTTTGCTAATGTAATATATGACATAGTATTTGTTGCCTTCTTCCCAAGTACAAATCCTATACCAAAATTAGAAGAATCTATATGGATATGGAAAGGTAATGGACAATTTGGTCCTCTCAAGGAAAGGGTTTTAGTCAATGATGTCATGAGTGATTTAAAAGAGTATTGACAAGCAACTGTCCATTTAAATTCTACATCTTTGGACAATAAAACAAATAGTGGAGCTGCAAGTTTGTTAAATTATTAGATGAATCTCCTATAATACCCAGCATATCCTAGGAAAATTCTAACATATTTTTATCTTTGAGGCACAAGGAGTGTTGAGATCACTTCAATTTTGTTGGGGTCCACTTGAATTCCTTCATTTGACACAAAATGTCCCAATACAATCCCTTCTGTCATCATCACGAAACATTTTTCATGACTTGGGGATAAGTTGGGTAATTATGTCTCAACCTTGCAATAATATAAAGGTTATTGTTGATAAGATATACACACACACACACAATGGGAGCACCGGGTAGAGGGGAGGAGTGAGATGCATGTAAATAATTTATTGTTAACTTTTTTTCAGAAAACTCCTAAAATGGTCGACATACATTAAATAAATGATATATTATAAATCTAGACCATTCATTATTAGGTTTTAGATCTAATGGTGGATATTTTGTTGGCCTATCTTGACCTAGAAGGTAACCCTATTTTATGAGGGATTTGTGCTATGATTGTAGATGGTGATGTATTCTGAGAGTTTGTTAGTGGTTGTGTTGTCTCTGGATCTTTGGTGGTGTTGTAGATGGTGATGTATTTTGAGAGTCTGATAGTGGTCATGTTGTCTCTGGATCTCTGGTGGTGATACTCTTGTGAGAAGTTTGCTGTGTAAGTATATTGTAATCTTTGTGATTTCAGAATAATATATTGGGTGGCTTTTGGAGTGTGGAGTTTTTCTCCTAAAAGGGTTTTCCCCATGTAAATCATTGTGTCATGGTATGCATGATATTTATGTTTATTTTTGTTTAAGTTTTTGTAACTATTAAAGATTTATAAACTTTTTCATTATTCTCCTCTTAAGATTAGTGTAGGAAGTTGTTCTGCTACCTTAGCTTCCTTACAAGTGGTATCAGAGCTTGATCACCTTTGGTTTCAATTGTGGGTTGTTGGGGTTTTTGAACTAATCTAGATTTGAGTGGGAGCTTGTGCAAAAGATACTTTGTGATCTTGTTGCAGGAATTTTTGGATGGCAAGTTCATCAGGGAGAATAGAGGTGGATAATTTTTTTGGAAATAATTTTGAAATCTGGAAGCTAAAGATGGAGGATTTGTTGATAGATCAAGATTTGTGGGATGCTATTGATGAGAATGTTTCAAGGCCTAAAAATGCTACTTAGGAAGCTCAATATGATTTTATGGACTATAAATACAAGGGTCTAATCAAACTATGCTTGAAAAACTATTTTAATCAATGTCCACGAAGACACCTCTATGTAGAAACTATGGAAGAAACTTGGTGAGATGTATCAAGCCAAATCTTTAGTGAATAAGATTTTCTTGAGGAAGAAATTGTATTCCTTGGGAATGTAAGAGGGTAGATGAATCATAGACCACCTAGAAGAATTCAATATGTTGGTGACTCAATTGGAATCAGTTGGTGTCAAAATGGATGAGGAGGAGAAATGTAAGATATTGCTTTGTTCTTTGCCTAATTCAGGGGATTCTCTTGTTATGGCTATTGGGAGTACTTCTATTATTTTGAAGAATGAATATGTGGTGGGTTATTTTATTTTTGAAGAGATGAGGAGGAAGGTATCCATCACTACCAAGGAGGCCCTAAATGTTCATGGAAGACTTAAGGAAAAAGGTAAGAAGAATTAGAGCATGACAAATCCAAGTCCAAGGGGAGATATAAATCTCCTAGAAAGTCCAAAGTTATTTGCTAGAACTGTGGTAAGCCTGAACATGTTCGTAAGGAATGCAAAGAAGAAAAGAATAAGAAAAAGAGATATTTGATTTTTATTATTAGTTTGAGAAGGAAGATGGTGATACATTCATTGCAAATTTGGCAACTCATGTAGGTATTGATGCATGGTTAATTGAATTAGGTGCATCTTTCCATAGACCTTTAATTGAGATTGGTTTTCTGAATATGAAGAATTTGATGGAGGTAAGGTGTACTTGGGTGATGGTTCTTATTTAAATAGTGTTGGCCATGGTAAAGTTAAATTAGGTTTCCTGATGGTAGAATAAAAAGGATTAATGGTGTGTTGCATATCCCTGGATTAGATTGAAATCTGTTACCTATGAGCAAACTAATAGATGCAGGTGTGCAGGTAGTATTTTTTGGGATACAAGATGGTTAGAGGTGCTATGGTGATTGCTAGAGGTGTTAGATATGACACATTGTATAATCTTGATGCATGCACTATTGAGTGAAATAACACTTCTATGAAAAGAAAGTCTATGAAAGAGGTGAGGGTTTCACCTTCAACAAATGGTCAAAGATTCTGAGTACCCAAGGGTTCTCTTTCTTTTGAATCAAAGTTACCTACAAAGAAAACTATGTTATGGCACCAAAGAATTGGCCACTTTGGAGAAAAGGGTCTAAGGACCTTTAAAAATAAAAACCTTATTGAAAGGTTTGTCTGATTGTAATCTTGAATTCAATTTATGCGAGTATTGCATTTATGGAAAATAAAATTGCGTTCAATTTTAATCGAGTTCTCATAAATCTTGTGGTGTATTGGATCTCATTCATTCTGATGTGTTTGGTCATGTAGATGTTCCTTCAATTGGTAAATCCACATATTATGTTTCATTTATTAATGATTATAGTAGAAGGACATGGATATAATTTCTAAAGAGTAAATCTAAAGTTTTCACTCGATTTAAAGAATTTAAGGCAAGGGTTGAGTTGTAGACTGGAAAGAAAATAAAATGTTTGAGGACTAATAATGGTGGTGAATTTTTCTCTAACGATAGATTATGTAAAGATTATGGTATTAACAGATAGAAGAGAACTCTTTATTCTCCACAATAGAATGGAGTTGTAGAAAGAATGAACAAGACATTGATGGAGAAGACTAGGAGTATGCTAAGTGGTGCTAGTCTAGAACAAAGGTTTTGGGTTGAAGCTGTTGCCACTACCTGTTATATGATTAATAGGTCCCCTACATCAACTCTTATTGATGAGAAACCTTTAGAGGCATGGTCAAGTCACAAGAATTCATTAATATATCTTATATTTTTTGGTTGTGAGGCATATGCACATGTGCCAAAGGAAAAGCAAACAAAGTTGGAGAACAAGGATGTGAAATGTATCTTCATTGAATATAGTTATGGTGTGAAAGGGTACAAGATTTGAAATCCTATTGCAAAAATGTAATATATAGTAGAAGTGTTTTTTTAGAGAAACTAAGCCTTCTTTTGTTACATTGCAGCTAGAGCAAAGTAAATAGGAAGATGTGATTCAATTTCCTTCTACACCTAAGAAAGTTGAATCGAGGCCCATGGATATACAAGAAGTTGAGGAGAGCTCACCTAGCTCTGAATCTTCAAAAGAAGAGGAAGAATCTCCAACTGAACTTGTTCAAAGGTCTATAAGACATAGACAATTACCTGAAAGGTATTCACCTGATGATTGGAGATGTATTTTTTCTTTGAATACTAACATGGATGAACCTCGATTTGTAGAAGAGGCATTAGGTATGGATGATGCAAAATATCTGAATATTGCTATGGATGAAGAAATGAAATCTTTGAAAAAAAATGATACATGGGATCTTGTACCATTTCCTAAAGGATAGAAACCTGTTGGTTGAAAATGGATGTTCAAGAAAAATATTGGTTTAGATGGGAGTATTGAGAAGTACAAAGCAAGGTTAGTTGCGAAGGGCTACTCTCAAGTTGAGGGTGTTGATTATGGTGAGATATTTTCTCCCATTTCAAAAATGACATCCATTATATTTTTGATTTCTATTGCTGCTAATTATGATCTAGAGGTTGAGAAAATGGATGTGAAAATTGCTTTCCTTCATGGTGACTTGGAGGAGGATATTTATATGACGCAACGAGAGCACTATGTGATGAAAGGTAAAAGTAAGTTGGTTTGCAAATTGAAGAAATCTTTGTATGGCTTAAAACAAAGTCCTAGGATGTGGTACCATAAATGTGATACATATGTATTGAGTTTGGGATTTGAGCGTTCTAAATTAGATCATTGTGTTTATTATAAAATTGATGGTGATCTTTCCTGTTTATTGCATTATATGTTGATGATATGTTATTTATTAGTAAAGGGAAAGGTATTATTTTAGAACTAAAATCTCAACTTGCTACTAAATTTTAAATGAAAGACCTTGGTGCAACTATACACATTCTTGGGATGGAAATTAAAAGAGATAGAGTGAATAGAAAGCTATGGCTTCACCAAAGTATGTCAATTCAATTTATGAAGATTTAACATGTAGAATTGTAGACCATTGTGTGTTCCCATTTCTATTGGAACAAATTTATCTATTTTAGATTGTCCAACATCTCCATCAAATATGGAGGACATGAGTAAAGTGCCTTACTAGAGTTTAGTTGGAAGTTTGATGTATGCTATGGTTTGTACTAGACTAGACATTTCCCAAGCAGTGGGATTTCTTTCTAGATATATGTCTAATCTTGGTAGATTTCATTGGGATGTAGTTAAAAGAGTCTTCAAATATTTGTGTGATACCTCAGATTATTCCTTGTGTTATCATAGTGATATGAATGAAGATGAGATTTCCCTTGATATTCATGGTTATGTGGATTCAGACCGGGAAGGTGATATTGATAGTAGATGATCCACCACTGCTTATATGTTTACTTTATTTGGTGGTGTGATTAGTTATATGAGTAAGTGATAGGTTATGGTTGCTTTATCTACTACTGAAGTAGAGTATATGGAAGCTACTCATGTTGGTAAAGAAGCCATTTGGCTTAAGAGACTATGTTCAAATATTTTCCAAATAAAACAAGGTGCAGTGATAATTTATTGCGATAGTCAAAGTGTGATATGTCTAGCCAAGAACCCAAAATTTCATGCCAGGACCAATCACATGGATGTATAGTATCATTTTATTTGAGATATGGTCAAAGATGGCAGGGTAAATTGGTTAAGGTAGAGAATTTAATGAATGTTGTTGATTCTTTAGCTAAGCCTGTGAGTACAAAGAAGTTCAAATGGTGTTCAGAGACTATAGGGATTTCAACCCATAGCAATTAAGAGACAATGTTTGCTCCCTCTCATTGCTCTTGCAAGGTATTTGACAAGTGGGAGATTTGTTGGGAAATTGTGTCTCGACCTTGCAATTATATAAAGGTTATTGTTGATAGGATATATATGAATATATATATTTCCTAGTTATACCAATAGGTGTAATATACAATGGGAGCATGGGGTGGAGGGGAGGAGTGCGATGCGTGTAAATAATTTTTTGTTAACTTTTTTGGAAAACTCCTAAAATGGTCAACATACATTAAATAAATGATATATTATAAATCTAGACCATTCATTATTAGGTTTTATATCTAATGGTGGATATTTTGTTGGCCTATCTTGCCCTAGAAGGTAACCCTATTTTATGAGGGAATTGTTCTACAATTGTAGACAATGATGTATTCTAAGAGTCTAATAGTGGTCATGTTGTCTCTAGATCTTTGGTGGTAATAATCTTGTGAGAAGATTTCTCTACAAGTATATTGTAATTTTTTTGAATTATATATTGGGCGACTTTTGGAGTGTGGGGTTTTTCTCTTAAAAGCGTTTTCCCCACATAAATCACTGTGTCATGGTATGCATGATATTTATGTTTATTTCTATTTAAGTTTCTATAACTATTAAAGATCTATAAAGTCTTACATTGTTCTCCTCTCAAGATTAGTATAGGAAGTTGTTCCACTACCTTAGTTTCCTTACAAAGTTGTGTTCATGAAAATTTTTTAGCACCTTCTCTAGATTTCCAAGTGTTTCATCATATGTATTCCCATATGTTGAGAAATCATCCATATAAACCTCCATGGAATCATAGGAAAAGTGTGAGAATATACTTAGTATTTCCCTTTGGAAAGTGGTTGGTGCATTACATAGGCCAAATGGCAGGAAAAAATAAGCATATGTGCCCCAAGGGAATGTGAATGTTGTCTTGTCCTAGTCTTCTGGGGCAATCATAATTTGATTTTAGCCACTAAATCCATCTAGAAATGAGAAGTAATTTTTTCCTGCTAATGAATCAAACACTTGGTCAATGAAGGGGAGTGGAAGGTGGTCCTTTCTAGTTGCAAAATTTAATTCTTGGTAGTCTACACATACTCTCCACTTTCCTCCTTTCTTTGGAACAATTACTAGAGGTGACATCCATTGAATATCAGAGAGGATATATAAATCCTGCATCAAACAATTTTTTCCATTCTATTTTAACTATGTCTTTGACTGTAGGGTTCATTATCCTTTGTGGTTGTCTTATGGGTTTAAAACCATTATTTATGTAAATCCTATGCATGCACAATTATGGGTCTATCCCCTTCATGTCATGATAATCCCATGCAAAGGATGCTATGTGTACTTGCAACACATTCATTAGTGAGGTCTGATGTATATCAGTCAATTGATTGTTAGCATTCAATGTTTCATTTGAAATGATCTCTAAAGTATTCGATATTGTTTGCACTGATGAGATGCCAAGTCCTGATATGTTTGGAATACATTGGTGAGGTAAAAATTTATGAAGTATTTGGGAAATGACTTAGATGAATTGACATGGACAATATTTTCTAGAGTCAAACAGTCCTAATGCTGTGGGTCCCTACCATAGTCATTTTGCATGATGTTTACTATCAAGTCATCTTCATCTTGGTGTTCTAAAAAGGGATTGCATTCTATAGTCATCAAGTTTTGCAAGGAGTATTTATCCTCCTCATCTAGGGAATGCCAAATGGCTTGTTTTAGGTCTACATGTGGCTAGGCTGGTGGATAAAGAACTAATTTCTTAGTCACATTTCCATTAGAGATAATCATATTCCTAGACCTGCAACCTATGAAGGCATCTGCTGTTGCTAGCCAAGGTCTTCCTAAAATGAGTGGATAAGGTGCAAGATTAGCCTTTGGCTACAACATCATGAAATATATAGGGTACTCCCATGAATCTGGTGTTATTACCAAGGCTTCAAATATACCCTCAAGTTTGACTGTGGACCTATCTTTCAACTGTATAATAGTAGGTGAAGGTATGAGTACTATTAGTTGTAACAACTTCATGGTCTCTTTGGTCATGAAATTTATAGCTACTCCCAAGTCAATCAAGGTGTTCCTAATGAGAGTGTAATTTATCTTTACATCCACTTTAGGACTCCCAGGGATTGCATACTTAGGGACAATTATGTTTCCCAACATAATGTTTGCAAGTTGTCCTAGGACTTGTACAGTTTGATGATCTTTCCTCTTCCTTCCTGGATTTTTAAGGAAAATTTATTTCACTATTTTGGTATAGATAGGAACCTCCTTAATGGATTGTATAAGGCCTATTTTGATACAAATATCTTAAGTTATCCTGATAGGTCAGTTTCAACTTGTGTTTGATGTATTTGAACTAATATTTTAGGGAATGGAGGCTCTAGACTTGGATTGGTTTAGATAACTTGATTTGACTCAGGCTCCTTAGGTTGATTGTCCAAGGTCTCTGCTAGGGGTTCCTCATCAATCAATTTGGCAATTTGAGGGGAGGAAGGGCCAACCAAATTTTTCCTTGATATGAGGTGGACATCACTCACCTCTACCCCATAAGTAGGGTATTGAACAACTTCATTAGTGTAGGATTGCTGAACGAGCTTATTATTGGGGTTAGGTGCAAGTTATGTTGGAAATTGAGGTCCTCTAGGTGACTGTGGTGCTAGATTTATTATGTTTGGAATAATGGCCTGCTCTTGTGGCTGTAAGGGTTGTTGTGTCTATTGATAATTCATATTTTGTTTTTTCCATTGCTGGCCTCTTTGCCACTGGGATTTCCATTGGTTTTGTTGGGGTGACCATTGGGAATTATAGTTAGATCCTTGATAATTTTGTGATGCCCAAAATTTTTGTTTTTGTTGATTCCAATTGGTTTGAGGAATTTTCCAATTGATGGTTTTGCATATTGGACCAAGACTAAGGATACCAATTAGGAAGATTTGAATTGCTATTGGGAAATTCCATGTCATAATTCAAAGGATCTTGGGGCATACCTTTTCTTGGTTGCCATGGTTTCCTTTGAGCTATGTAAAATACTTTTTTATCTTCTCCTTCCAATGCATGGAAGTCTAATATCCCTTCAAAGATAGTTTCCACCCTCTTGCATTTGTAGTTAGTCCTTCTTTGTCTACAATGTGGACAATATTATGTAAGAGCTACTTTTTCCCCCTCTTTCTTCTTTTTGATATGGATGGTATCTAGCTATGTAGCTAGATGACTAATAATATCCTCCTTCATGTTTGAAAATAGATTACTCAATTCAACTTTAGAGACTCCATTGGATGGTTTGATGATGGAAGATACCTTGTCTCCTCTAACCTGATTTGTGAAAGACCTTAAATAGTTCCTTTATGCCTTGCAAATCTCCTCAAATGGTGCTTGAGAGATATCTCCTTCCCCAATGAGGTTAAGTGCACCCATACAATCCTCATTTGTCCCCCTTAAGAATATCATCTTTAAAGAATCATTAGAGAGTCTATTTTGGTGAGATTTCTTAAGGAAAAATTGAAACCTTTCCATGTAGTCTTCTAGGGATTCATCCTCTTTTTGTCTATTCCTCTATAGTAGTCTTGATACTTCTCTAGGAAATTTTTCTTCATGGTATTCAAATTTGGAACATCTCGTCCTAAACCCATAAACCATCTTAGAGCAACATCCTTTAGGGTTTTGGGAAACAATTTGAGCCTATGTGCATCTGTAGTATAATAATAACTTCTGCACAAAACATCAAACTCAAAAAAGAATGTATTTGGGTCCTCCGTGACCAACCCATAGAAGAAAAGTAATGCTTAAGGAGGTATATTCTTTAGTGCAATTTCTCTCTCCTAGTTGGCAATGGGGAATTCAAAGGTTACATGCTCTGGTGGGTCTTCCACTATACCATCACCCATGGTGATGATATGTGTATGGGAAGTCTCCTCTATATCTAATGTGGATATTGGTGTTAGGGATGATTCTTCTTTGGGAATAACCTCACTCTATTCACTATCATCACCAGTATCCTCTAAAGCTTCGTGTGTTGAGGGGAGAAATCTTCTTAGAGCATCTCTCTCCCTCTACATACAATAATTATGACTCTTTGGATCAACGAATCCTGCACATTGTTAGTAAAGCAATTTTATATTGATAACTAAATCCTAATTTCCCTAATGTTGAAAATAAAATTCTAACTATGAAATATTGAAATAACATAGGAGAATACTAAATGTATCACCATCCCCAACAACGGTGCCAAAAATGTAAGGCCTCACTAATGTCCAGTCAATTTGGTGTTAAACACACAATTCAGAGGAAGGGTTCCTAACTGAATAGTCCACTAAACCCTTTCAAAGACTCCATTAAATTATCAACCAGGGCTTCATAATATTTTGATGATGCTAACACTATATGTGCATTCACAGAATCTATATGACCTATTCATCAAGTATAGGTGGTTTACACATGTGCAGGAAAATAGTAAAGGTTGGAAAAGGAAAATAAAGCATAAATTGCAAAATAGGGGAAATAAATTTGATGTTGTGGGTACCTTCAACTTAACATTGTAATTGTTAACTGCTAAATCTGAACTCTGCAGTTCACTAGCACTTATGATTCTTACTTCTCTTACTTGAATCACTCTGGAGGATGACTGAATAATGCATTATAGAACTTAAATCATGAGACTAAATATCATTCATGTGCAAGTAATGGAGAATTTATTGAAATGAATGCAATAATGTAAAAATATAATTTAACAACAAAAATTAAGGTGGATGAATAGTACCTTGAGTGGTCCTTGCTCAAGCAGTTGTACCCATAGGAGAAACCAAATATGTGCTACTTGATTCAACTAATCATAATAGTAAATTGGAACATATTTATTGTATATAACTGAACTTTATAGTCTAACAAGAATATTCACAAATTTCTCATTCATAAATGCATAATAGAAAACTAACAAATATATTGTCTATGAAATAAAACTATGACTATCAAAACATATATATTCTAACTAGATCCACTCCTCAACCACCTATCCAACTATAGAGGTTCAAGAGGAGGTTTATTTGCATAAGGACTAAAAACAAAAATTAAATGAAGATGTCCAATCTCCTTCAAAATATAGAGAGACAAAGTATTTGCAACTTGTTGGATAACAAATTAGGCACCTTGGAAATCCACAGTTGAATGCCCACAAGGTGCAAATTTTTTTAACCCAACAATTTTGAATATTAATCTTTGAACAAGATGAATATTCTCTGAATTTTTGAGGTATAGCTCCCTCACTGGATTTTCAATGAATTGAAAGAACAAGAAAACAAAACATCATGTATGCTTTTAACTAGAAAGCGGAAAAGGTATACCCAATATCAGAAAAAATTCAAATATTAGGTGCATGATATAATGAATAGAAGTATTAGCACAAAGACTAATTAACCATCATAAATATAAAATTCACTCAATACCATATGAAAAATGAAATTTATTATAAGAATCACATTTCTCATACCAAGATAAGACATGCATAAGATATTCTAAAACACAAAGATTTAAGAAATCAGATTAACTCCACCAAATTGCACATAGAAAAAATAGCAATTTCATTCATCAACAGTATTGAGCAAACTTGCAGAAAATGTCTAGAGAGAGCATATAAAGATAGGTACATTTTAGATAGGTGGATGATTCCTGCCTCTTCATGTCCATAGCCAATTAACAAAAGACACATAAAAGAAATAAAGAGGAGCCATGCCGTTAGGACGGTGTCGCTTCATTTCCAGCTTCCTAGATCACTAAAGGTTTCTTCCGCCATGCCTAGAAAGCCTTAAGGATGTGCATTAGGTCCTTATGTTGGGGAATGGTTACATTTTTCATCCTTACCTTCCATGTCAAATGAATATCTTTAGTTGTTTCCATGCACTGCTTGCAAGCCTTCATAAGATCCATTGCTTGAGATGATACTGGGTGTAATTCACTTAGTTTTTGTAAGTGTTCAACATTGAGAGTGGGTAAGTCAAGAGCCTCTTTGACCATTTTATTGAAATCAACTATCAAGCTTCTAGCTTCTACATCATCCCTTATTCCATTTTTATCCCGAAGTAGACCAAGAGCTATCGAGGTGCTCAGTGCTTCATCTGAAATGGAAACGCATTCATTGATGATCTCTTTAAGCTTCTTTAAACTTTATTTAGTAACCTGTAATTTCCACTCTACTCCTTTAGTCCATGACATGTAACGATTATCTAAAGCATTAGGTATGACTTGATCTGCAACTAGTTTTTCCATATCCGAGCTCATCAATAACTTCAATTCAGTTTGATAATTAACCCACAATTTCTCTTCTTTTTCAATAAAAATGACTTCATCCCCTAAGGTGGCTTTCAGAGCACTCGCCTCTTGGAAGTGTTTAAAGGATTCAATAATTACAAGGCTTCCCTTCTTGATGAGGGATTCATTCCAATCATCTACAACCCAAATTAAACTTTGACAACTTTTAATTTTAGTTAGAGCTTATTTTCCAACTAAAATAAGAGATTCAACAAAAGCATCTACTTAAGAGATAGGCTGCGGGACAACCTCAAAAATAGACTTTAGACAATTGGTCAAGTTTTGAACTTGGGCTTTCAACTCATCTTTTCTTTCCTTATCTTTCTTTGATCTCTCAACCATCCTGGCTGTTGACACTTGAAAAATATGAACATCCCCATCCCTAGTAGGAGGATCGAGGTTGACCCTATTCACTTCAAAGTCACTTGCTGCTGCTTGAAAAAACATCTCTTTGCATTGAAGGGTGTGCAATTTCCAACTGGAGTGTCCCTGATTTTGTGTCATCTATAAGCCTAGCAGTGGATTTTAACTTCTTAGGTTTAGGAGTTGAAGTCCTTTGTAACAACTGACCTACCATGTCTTGCTTAGGTAAGCTAGGCTGTATAGCTTTCCTTTTTCGTGATAATGAATCTTCTAGCCAAGCATGGGTTACTGCAACCTTAGTTGCCTTAAAACCTAGTGACTCAAACAATGTCTGAGTGACTGGAGGGGTATCTCTTGCAGGTGCAGTTTTTCTTGGTCCCTGAGAGGGGTTTACCTCTTTGACAGGTGATTCATCTTGAGAGGGAGGGGAATCAACATTCATGTTTTCTATTCCTTCCTCTTCCTCCTCTCCTTCATTATCCTTCTCTAGAGTAGGCAGGTTGAAAATGTCATCCCCACAGGTTTGTGAATACACATTATTTTCTAGTGGGTCTCCATTACTACCTACTTGGGCACTTGATGATAAAGACTGAGGAGCATTACCAGTTGATTGCCCGCTACCAAAGGCTTGGGAGGTACCTTTAATAGGTCATGAGTCTTTGGACCTAGTACAAAGGCGAGATTGTTTAGTTTTCTTTTTAGTCACCCATTCTCTAGTTCTGGTCAGAACATTAGGAGTTCTAGCTTCAATGGTTTCCTTTTCTTTAAAATTCCAATCCATGGTAGGAATGGGCCGACTCTATATCAATTCAGTATATACTAGGTCAACCATGTTAGAACCATCTTCAACAATGCCTTGCAAATCCCATTTCAAATCATAAATGATGATTTTTTCTACTATTAATCTCATCCAACTTCTTCTTACCTCATATTCATCGAATCAATCGACCCAATAAGCTGCAAGGTTAGATTGGTGATTGAAGGTAGGGACCAATTTTAGATTGTTCTTAATATAATATTTAAGATCAAAAGAAGCACACTCCTCATATGAGGGCATGCTATATCTAGATAATTATTCCTCAATATTCAAAGCATTAGACATTGACTGGAAACTATATGCACCAAAACTAAATAGAAAACTAACTGTCAATCTTTTTCTACCTTGACACAGTCTATTAACATTAGCCAATTGCCTACTCACCTCAATAATCACCCATTTTTCTTCATGATACTTGGGTAATTTAATAGGGAAACCAACATATCCTCCTACTCTTATGTATGAAAATCTCTGAAATTGGATAAAGTGGCTACCATAAAAATCAACAAGTTACATTGCTTCCAGAGATAATCTCATTACAGAATGCCCCTGCAATTCCCCGACCATCTTCATGGTTAAAGTGTCAGCAATTCTTCTAAAATGCAAGAATATTTTGTGAAGTTGGAGTTTGTCAAATTAATCATAAATTGGTACCTTTTCTAGAGGAAAATCACTCAGCCTTAATCCAAGCTAGGCTCAAGTGCTAGCAAGGGCATACATTAAATATTATGACAAAGAAAAATCTGTTCAGAGTGAAGAATGCCATTAACTCATGTAGACAGTCACTAATAATCTTTGCCCAGTCTAGGAATTGCTCCCTGCTCAATATGATTTGGATGAAGAAATACATCCATTCTTTGAAACTGTGAACATTTTCATTTCCCCTAACCCTGTGCAACAACACTACAATATTGGCCACCTCGTCTACAAAATGGTTCCTGTGTAGGTTGTGGGGCAATTAAGACTTGCGCTTCTATAGTTTGGCCAGCCAATTCTTGGCTATTACATTTATGTAAACCCCTTTCTTGGTAGTAAACTCAATTTGAGAGCTTGTCATGTCCATTGGTGAGTATTTGTCCCTTTCTAGAGTTCTCAAATAGGACACAAAGGTAGACCTTTGAATCTTCAGAACAAGTCTATTATCCTCTATCCTAACTTCCCGTGTCTGTGAATTATAATGTCTGATACATTCCAACACTAGTTTGGGACATTGCACAGCTATTGGAAATGCGGTGGCTTCAATCAACCCACTACCCACTACTCTCTCAATGATAGGTGGAGGGTTAGGTTTGTTAAATTTATTCCATAATTCATCTAAATTAATAGGCCCTAGCTGACTATCACCAATTTTAGGCCCTTTGTAGGTTAACCCAGACACATACTCATAGCCCGCGTATTTAACCCTTGCCATATGCATCAGTGAATCTTGAAAATATATGTTTCTTCAATGCAAGAGTAAATAATCAAAAAATAGGTTGCAATGAATGGAAACTAAAAATACCTCTAATGGAAAACCCTGCAATTTGAACTGTGCGTCTCCTCCAGCTCGTCCTAAAAAATTGCCGCGATAAGAATGTTTTCCCATCCTTTTATTTCATCAAAATCGGCTTTAAGGAAAAACATGGAAGTAGGTGGATATTAATGTATTAATTTTGCATTATGACACATGGTAGTTGTCACTTTCACTATTCCCCACATAACTGTCTTTCAATTATTTAAAAACAAACATCTACGGGTAGTAATAAAAGAGGTTTGAAGAACTCTATAAATATGCGCCCGAGTTCAAATGTTATGGTGAAAGACTGCCTAGGCTAATAATCATCATTCTGGCAGCAAGGTTCGACAAAAAATATAAAACACCGCCCAATTTGAACATAGGAAGGAGATAAAAGGGCCCTATAACTAAGGATTTATTTTAGGTTTGATTAGGAGTATTAGCAGTAAATCAATAAAGACAATGAAACCCAAAGATCTATCGAGTACAAAGGAAATCAAATGATAAAACGGTTATACCTATTTCTCGAAACTTCCATGATTACCTTCATAGTACCTTCTTACTTGCTGGATGATGCTTTGCCCTCAGATTCATTGTGCGAGCAATCTGCAAATGTCTAAGTCCTACAACAAGATTTGAAGGATTTATGCAATGTCTAAATGCCTATGCCTATGACTATGCTTGCCAATGTCTATGCCTAAACAATGCTAAGACTTGATCAAATAAAAATAAGAATTGCTATGAAAGTATGAGTGTGTAAGTGTAAGAATGTAATATGCCTATAATATGTCTACTTGTGTGTGTGTAATCGAAAAGTGAGAGGAAAATGGCATTTTATAGAAAATGTCATTTTGAATGGACGGGTGAGATTAATTCATGACTAAGACCCAAAATGAGAGGTCTAGATTAAATCTGAGAATTCCTAATTAGGGTTAGGTAAAAATCCTTAAGTGAGCAGTCAAGATGTCATCTAAGAGAATTGAATCGGCGGTGGAGAATAAATGAGATAAATTAATTAGAAAATAAAGATTTTTGAAAATCAAGAAGATAAATACTGCCTGATTTGTGAGATTCGAAAAATCAAGAAGATAAGAGTTGGACTGAAGATCAAATTTGGAAAATCAAGAATCTGCCCGATTACTTGATTTTTAGAAGATTAGTTACTATTTTGAATTAAATTAATTCAAAATAATGATTTTGTGAGACAATAAATAATCTTTTTTAGATTATTTACCACAATGGACTGACAGTTAAGAAAGTGATGACATTTTAAATAATTTCATTTATTTAAAATGAGAGGAATATTAATTTTGACAATTAAATAATTAAAGATAATTATTTAATTTAGAAGATAAGATTAATTAATTAAATAAATTAATCAATTCATTTAATTATGAAGTTAGTGACATATTAAATAAATAAATAAAATTTATATATTTAATAATCAAGAAATATATGGCCGAAGGGTAGGAAGACTTAGACAATTAATGATGTATTTAATAAATAAATAAAATTTATTTATTTAATAATCATGAAGAATACAAAGACATGAATTAATTAAACAATTATAAATTATTTAATTAATAGTCGAATGTGGATCAAGGAAATAATTAAATGTTTTTATTATGCTAGGATGAAATTGGTAAAAATGAAGCTTGCAGGCTTAGGTCATTTTTAGGTGTCTACATTTTGCCCCTCTTTGTTATAATGTAGCATGTCGCATTGTGACAAAGAAAATAAGTCAAAAATATGCCCCAGTGAAGGTACGGAGTATCATTGCCCCCTTGGGAAATTTTTCAAATTTTGGGTCGGTGACAGAAAAATTTGTAAAGGGTCCCGATAAATCAATTCGATGACCAGAAAAATAATGGCACAGTCGGTTTCAAATTCTGACATGCTTAAGGTATTCAATGAGGTGGTCAAACTTGTTCAAATGACCTTCCAGTATTAACCTTGTTTGAGAAATGTCATTTTGACTTTATAAATAGGTTGACAAAGGGGTAAAAGTCAATTCATTTCTACTATTTACCTTGCGAATTACGAGAGCTCAGAGCGAAAAGCACAGCAGCGACGATGGTGATTCCAGTGTCAGAGCATCGTAGGGAGATCTTACGGACATTCAGATGGCTAGAGGGCTCAAAGCCAGCGGTAAGTACCCTTGTCATGCTTTGTAATTTTTTCATTTTGCGTGCCAATTTTAAGTTTCTAGGGTAGATAACAACTGCGCCGCGATGCAACTACATTCACGTAAGCCACAATCGTCTGCGCGTTCGATGCATTTGATGCGTCGCGACACGAATGACTAACTAATTTTAAGGTGGATGAGGCGATGTGATGCATTTGATAAAAACTGCGACACATTCGCCTAACCGAGTCGCATGTGAGTCCCAGAATGCCGCAATTGTTATTTTGTGCCACAATTGAACATTTTAACGACACATTCACCATATTGTGTCGCAAGTGCCAAAATTTGTGACACAATTGCCTTAATGCTACGCATCTGGGAAACTGAGCGACGCAATTGTCATGTTGTGATGCATTTGATGATTTTTGAGATGCATTTGTATATTTGCGACGCAATTGACATAACGCAACGCATTTGATGTTTTTCCTTTACCAAGACCGATTGTGATACTTATGAACTCCTTAATGTTTTTGATGATGCTGATAGTTGTGTAGAAAGTACTGATATATTGCTTGTCCTTTTGCAGAGGCAACTTGCCCCTATCTACACGTGAGAGAGCAGACCGACCACATTTCGGATTGCCGACCAGTTGAGCCAGCGAGAGTGGCGACGATTGATGCGATTGGGATTATACTATGCTACCTACATGCCCGCCATTTGGGCGAACAGGGGATTATTGACTGCGTTGTGTGAGCAGTGGCATTCAGAGATTTGTTTGTTCCACCTGCCGACAGGTGAGGCTACCATTACTTTGGAGGACGTCTACCAGATTCTTCGAGTGCTGATTCGAGGGGAGCGGATTGTCTATGACCCTCGTCATGGCGAGCAGACCTTTAGAGCGTACTACCGAGATCAGGGTGCAGGATTGGGCATCCAGGGTTACAAGATTAGATAGGAATTCATGGCAGAGCATTATGGTCACTTCGATGCATTCCTTTCGACCTTGATTGCAGGTATTTTGGTTCCCGACCGTTGGGGACATGGATTTCCTATTGGTTGGGGTGACGTCCTAGTTGGCATGAGGCGAGACAGGACCGTTTATGCTTGGGGTCCTTGCTTACTAGGGACACTCTACCATCAGCTTCATGATGTTGCTTATAGGAGAGGAGAGAGCATCTCGTGTGGGACCACGCTGATGATGATATGGGCTTGGGAGCACATATCCATATTTCATCCACCGATTGACAAACCATAGTTGGCCGATGGTATGCCCTATGCTTATTACTACACCGGTGCTTTACAACATACTCGAATGAGCAAGACAGGCTGGTGGTGACACATGATTGACATGATGGTGTCCTTCATCTAGAGACCGTACAAATATTGCGTGCAGTGGGACGATGAGGATGAGAACCTTAGCCTTTGCAGAAAGTTCAGGTATTTGATTGGCAGGACAGTGCAAACATCATTGATTATTGAGATGTATTTGCCATAGCATGTTCTGAGGCAGTTTGGAGAGCAGCAGGGTGTACCTACAGGGATAGCCGAGTACGCCAGGTCTTCCACAGAGTATGCTTGGGTGCCAACCATTCCGGTGGCCTTCGCAGAGCAGCAGATTGATGGGCTTGTAGCCTAGGCATGGGGATGGAGGGGAGGAGCAGCCGATCTAGGGACCACAGTGGACTATGATTTATGGTGGTAGGCACATAGACCAGTGCCATTGACAGATCCTAATGGGCCAGCACCTGTGGACAGGAAGTTAGTGATTCCTCGTGTGCTGAGGGCTAGACGGGGAGGCAGAGGTGGTGGCAAGGGCAGAGGCCGGGGGAGGGATGGAGGCAGGGGTAGAGATGGAGGCAGGGATGGAGGTAGGGGGAGATGATGGCGGAGACGAAGGCAGGGGGAGATGACGGTGGAGACGGCCAGAGGCAGAGGCGAGATGGTCAGAGATAGGGCTAGAGGGTGTGGCAGTATGTGGTGAGGGTAGCATTAGATGCTATCCCCGAGGTTGGCGAGGAGGGAGAGAGAGAGGAGCAGCCCTGACAGGAGGGATAGGGTGAGGAGAGACGGGAGGAGGAGAGGCATGAGGAGGAGGTGGAGGAGGAGAGGCATGAGGATGTGGAGGTGGGAGGACAGGAGGAGGAGAGGCATGAGGATGTGGAGGTGGAGGTCAGAGGACAGGAGGAGGAGGTGGGTGTGGGGGGACAGGAGGAGGAGGTGGCAGAGGATGTAGCGGAGGATGATGACGATGAGGACAACGCCATGGATGAGGCCAAGAGACACCTCAGATGGCAGATGGTGGAGGGAGAGGAGGAGATACCGTCTAGTTTAGTGTTGCCTCATGATGCCACGATAGATCAGAGGGTGGACGACCTACAACAGAGATTAGATAAGAGCATGGCACATGTCAGGGCACTACAAGGAGAGCTAGAGGTGGCTCGAGTAGAGCGAGATCATGTAGTGATCCGCCGGCAGGATGCAGTTCAGTGGTGCACTCAGTTCGCAACATTATGCATAGGGCCCGTAGGGGACATGGCTCGCGAGTTGGCCAGAGTGAGCACTAGATTGGGGCAGTATCAGACTTTATATGAGTAGGCAGTGCCACTGGAGCGACGGGATCCTACTTTGTCTCGGACATAGTCAAGGACAGGCAGTGGCCACAGATTAGGCAGTGCCAGTGGCAGTAGGAGTCACACCAGTGTTGAAGGATCTACCTCGCCAGGGCACACCTCAGTGCACAGGTCACATCACTCACGTCGGCACACCCCAAGTCACCATTTAGGTCATAGTCATGGGTCGACTGGTTCAGTGCAGAGGTCGGTACAGGTACAACCGCTAGTGGTTGATCCCTCCACTTCTCAAAGTCTGAATGCAGTGACATCACAGGTATCCATTGCCATTGAGATGACACCGTCTTTCGCAGTTCCACTAGTGGCACAGGTAGAGGTTGCAACAGGTCCCCCTATCGGTTCAGTCCCAGCTTCCGAGTTGCAGCCACCACATTTTTCACCACGAGGGGATGATGAGGGTCTACCCTAGGGGCATTTTGTTATTATTACACACTATATATAGATTATTGAGCCTACGAGCTCCATTTTTGGGATATCCCCTGACTTTATCCTATGACATTGTACATTTTTGAGATGATACTATATGATGATACAGTTTTGATGTGGCCTACATGTGTTATGTGATGCTCTTTGATTTAATGTATTATGATATGTATGATGTTGATTCATGATGTAGCATGTATGTCCTATGATGTTTATTTATGATTTTGATGCTATGATGATGCAATGTTTACTTATGTGAGATGATAATGATAATGATGTGCATAATGTATTTAGTAAATGGATTTCATGTTGTTGATTATGTTAATGCAATGTTTGTGATTATGTATATGATTTAATGTTGTGGATGATGTATGTATGGACCTAATGCAATGTTTATGATCATGTATGCACTTATGTTTTTGGATGCCACAGGATATCATTATGAGATGGACGAGGGAAGATGACGAGACTGATGAGAGAAGATGACCAGACCGAAGAAGAGGAGATGACCAGATCGAAGAAGAGGAGATGACCAGACCCAAGAAAATGCATGTTAATTCCTAGACCAAATCCTTCAAAGCTTTACTATAGGACATTAGTATTTATTGCTCTTAATCATCATTGGGCAGACTATTGTAATGGCCAAGAAACACCATGATATGACATAGATCAAGGTGTGCAAGGTCATACCATCACGTAAGACAAGTAGTCGCATACGAGGATGATCATGACTCATACTAAGAGCATGATTGCCCCAGTCTTTTTGTCATAATCAACCACAAGCAGAGAAAGACAAGGAAAAATCATGAAACATCGTTGCTTCTCTAAATCCTGTTTCCAGGACATCCTTGAGAAACTAGCGGCATGATTGTCAAAATACAAAATAGAGCCCTTACCATGATATGTCGTTGTTTTTCTAAATCCCAAAGTCAGGACCTTGCTGAGAAACTAGTAGTCATGCGTGTCAATTGTCATGATACGTTGCTGCTTCTCTAAATCTTGCTTAGTGGGATCTTGCTGAAAAACTAATATCATGATAAAAACTAAAAGACAATTGTCAAGTGTTTACCAAGTGCATCTAGATATCCATTGTTCTGATGTCAAGATGTCAGGTTTAATGGTGATGAGATGTCCGAGTATTAAAGCTTTGATGCTACTAAAATGACAAATGTCCAAATTTTTCAAATTCAGGAAGGACACATCCTAAATAATATGAATGCCAAGAGAATTGATCTCCAAATGTCATGTGATGGCGATGATGACGATGCTTAGGAAGGACACATCCTGAGGCATAGATGACAAAGTTGGTTCTTCAGAAAGACACATCTGAAGAAAAATGATGTTAAGAGGGGCGATCCTTAGATGCCAAGAGGATCCCGCGAAATGCCGAATGACAATGACGATGCCTAGGAAGGACACATCCTAAGGCATGAATGATAGAGGTTTTCTTTTAGGACACATCTGAAGATTAACCTAAAGTTGACAGTTTGACAGGTTATGATGATTTGACCTACTTTGACTGAGTTTGACTTGTGTTTGACTATATGGTGATTTGGTCATGATGATATGATTGACCTGCTGATGAGATTGTCATGCTGAAGAAATGATTGTTTTACTTTGTTTTAGGAGTTTTCCCTTCTGAAAAATGATTCGCTTTGTCTTGAAGATATTTTGACGTGTGTGCCAGTGTAGTGTCATGAACCCTAATGGACTGACCTAGTGTGGCCTCGGGGGCTCATCGACAGATGGCCTTGCCTACGTCATACACTCAAATACCTCGTAGTTCGACACGACCAATGAATTTGTCTAAAGAACAAAAGTTTGAATCATGATTTTATTCCGACAAACCTAAATGGACTGACTTAATGTCTCAGGGACTCAAATATGAGTCTTGCCTACGTAGCAAATGCGTAGAGACAATGTAGTTCAGAAAAATGACAAAGACTGATTGATATGACTGACTTTGACAAGAGATGACAATGTGTTTGCGTTCTTCGAGCAGTCCGATGTTTTGTTTGTGGTTTTCTTCAGGACGTTTTATGATTTTTAGATATTTCTTCAGGACATTTTATGATGTTTTTGCCTTTTTTTTAGGACATTTTATGATGTTTTTGTCTTTTTTCAGGACTTTTTGCGATGTTTTTGGTCTTTTTTTAGGACTTTTTATGATGTTTTTGTCTTTTTTCCGGACCTTTTGTGATGTTTTTGGTCTTTTTTTAGGACTTTTTGCCAATTGCCAAGATCATGTACGACATCTGCTACAGTTTCATGATAATAATTTTGCCCCCAGTCAGGTCCAATACTTAGCCATTTTTAAGGAACATGGATAGGATACTGTCGGTTTATTAGATGGACAATCGTCAGGACTTGATGTCAATTGTTTTATCCACTATGACAGGTAGGGTAGAATGTGGTGGCGATTTACGTAATAATGGCGATAATACCTTTCATCCAAAGCCAAGGCAGACAAAGTGACAGTAGATGGCAGAGCAATGATTGACTACACATGGCGCCTGTTTGCCAGGTTTTCACCATGGTACTTGTCCAAAGCCCCTGTTTGCCAGGTTTTCACTATTGAACAAATTATTTTTCTCTTTACTATTTTCTTGATTTTTTTATTTTTTTTGGTGCCACCAAGATGCCTATTTGCCAGGTTTTCATCAAGGCAACAATTTTTTATTATTTTTCAATTTTTTTGTATTTTTGCAATTTTTCAACTCAATCCTCTGATGCTATGCGTAGAATCTTCGGAGATGTAAATTGTTGATGGGCTCTGTCAGTTGTTCTCCATCTGATGTGGCCAGCTAATAAGCTCCAGAACCGAAAGAAGATATGATAATGTAGGGACCTAACTAGTTTGGTTCAAACTTTCCCAGCTTTTCTTTGTCGGCTTGGTTCTTGGGGTTCTGCATGAGAACTAGGTCACCAATGTCAAACTGTCTGACCATAACCTTCTTATTGTAGCTGTGACAAAGATAGTTATGATATGCTTGGAGATGGTTTAGTGAATTTTGCCTTCTTTCTTCCAGCATTTCTAGCTCGTGCAAGTGTGATTGTCAATACTCCTCTTCATTAGTTAGACCCTTCAGGGAGACTCGTAACGAAGGAATTTCAACCTCAATGGGCAAGATGGCCTTAGTGCCAAAGATTAGGGCAAATGGAGTGGTTCCTGTAGGCGTACGAATGCTAGTTCGGTAAGCCCATAGAGCAGGGTTGAGTTGTATGTGCCAGTCATGGCCAACGTCATTGACAGTCTTTTTGAGGATTTTGACAATGGTTTTATTGGACGCCTTAGCTTGACCGTTTCCTTGTGGGTAGTAGGGAGATGAAAAATGGTGTTGAATGTGAAATCACTCACATAACTCTCGAACATCTTAGTTTTTAAACGGACGTCTGTTGTTAGTGATGATGGATTGCAGAAGGCCATACTAACAAATGATGTAGTTAAGGATGAACTTCGATATTTGTTTGCCGGTAATATGTCAATGGGATGGCTTCAATCCACTTCGTAAAATACTCAGTGGCAGTGATAATGAATTTGTGTCCGTTGGAGGAGGTTGGATGAATTTTACCCACGAGGTCGAGTCCCCATTGAGTGAAGGGCCAAGGAGAAGTGATTGGTTGAAGTTCCTGTGCTGGAGCATGGATTGAGTCGCTGTGAATCTGACATTTGTGACAAGTCCTCACATATTCAATTGCATCTTTTTCAATTGTTGGCCAATAATACCCAAGTCTCGTTACTTTCTTAGCTAGAGTAGGACCACTTGAATGAGATCCGCATATACTGTCATGCACTTCGCGTAAGGTCATACGCGCTTCATTGGTGTCGAGACATCTAAGGAGGGTGTCATCAAAACTACGACAATACAGGGTGTCACTGACGATGGCATACTTTGCAGATTTTTGGATGGAATTCCTTTGGTTATTGGATAGGTTCAGTGGAAGGGTTGGAGATTTTAGGTAGTCGTAAATGTCCTGATACCAGGGAGAGTTGGGACCAACAAGTTCGCAAACCATTTCTGATTCTGGGATATCATATGCCGGTATTAAAAGCTGTTCTATTAAGAACTCAAATTGTGACACATTTTGAGGGATGTCCAAGAGAGAACCAATAGTAGCCATTGCATTAGCTGCCTTATTCTGTATCCTGGGGATTTGTTCAAAAGAAATCAATTGGAAGTATGTCAAGAAACTATCCACCATCCTCTTGTAGGGAAGCAACTTCTCATCCTTTGTTTTATAGTCATCATTCACTTGGTTGATAACAAGTTGGGAATCTCCGAATACAAGCAATGTTTGAATTTTCCATTTAATTGCCATTTTGAGACCTGTGACTAGTGCTTCATATTCGGCAATGTAATTTGTACCAGGGAAAGCGATCTGAAATGCCTTAGGAATTGAATCCCCCTATGGTGTGATAAACAAGATTCTAGCACCTGAGCCATGACCAGTATGAGACCCATCAAAATATAGCTTCCACGGTACCGCCGGTTCCACATAAAAAAGGAAAATCAGTTACTAGTGGATGGGTGACTTGAATCAGTGCATCTGCCAGTTGATCTGCCATTACCTGTCCTTTTATTGCCTTATGCTCGACATATTGTATGTCATACTCACTTAGTATCATGACCCATTTTTCCAATCGACCTATTAATTCCACCTGACTTAAGAGATACTTCAGTGGATCAATCTTGGTGACTAGCTGTGTCTGGTGACTGAGCATATAGTGTCTTAGTTTTTGGGATGCAAAAACAATAGCAAGTCATGCACGTTCAATGTTTGTATAGTTCAACTCATACCCTATCAGTGTGCGGCTGATGTAATAGATGGCTCATTCTTTTCCTTCATGATCATTTTGTGCCAGTAATGCCCCCAGTGCTGAACTAGTAGTCGAGATGTATAAGATCAATGGATTTCCATGAATCAGAGGCATGAGGACTGGTGTTGACAGTAGGTAATCTTTGATTTGCTGAAAGGATTTTTGACATTTGTCTGTCCATACAAAGGGAATACCCTTGCGCAACAGATACTAGAATGGGTGACACTTATCTGCCAATTGGGCTATGAAACGCCGAATAGATTGTAACCTGCCTTGTAGAGTTCTTAGTTCACTGATTCCTTTGGGTGGAGGCATGTCTATGATGGCTTTGACCTTTGCTGGATCAACCTCTATGCCTCTTCAGGAAACTATGTATCCCAAGGGTTTTCTTGATGTGACCCCGAAAACACACTTCTTAGGATTTAGCCAAACTTTGTACTCTTCAAGTCTCTTGAAAATTGTGTCGAGTACCTTCAGATGATCTTTCCTGGTTGCTAATTTGGCCAAAAGGTCATCTACATAATCTTCCATTATTTTGTGCATCATGTCATGGAAGATTGTGGTCATAGCCCTTTGGTATGTGGCACCTACATTTTTGAGACCGAATGGCATGACATTCCAACAATATGTTCCCCATGGGCAAGTAAATTCTGTTTTGTGCTGGTCTTTAGGAGCAATGCGAATCTGATTATAGCCAAAGAAACCATCCATGAGGGATAGCATCTCATATCCTACGGTAAGATCAACTACGATGTCAATGTTTGGCAAAGGAAAGTCATCCTTTGGACATGCTTTATTTAGGTCTCAAAAGTCTGTACATACGTGGATCAACCCATTTGGCTTTATCACCAACACCAGGTTAGAAATCCATTCAGCGTAATCAATAGACCGCATGAATCCGGTATCCAGTAATTTCTTTAACTCGGCCTTGACCAATAGAGCAACTTGAGGGTGCATTTTGCACAACTTTTGCTTGATTGGTTTAGCATTAGGTAATAACGGGAGATGGTGTAAAACTAGTTCTGGGTACAATCCTGGCATGTCAGCATAGGACCATGCAAAGTTATTTTTCATTCTGCAAAGAATTTATGAAATTCTGGTCTCTCGTCTTCAGTTAATGATGCAGCAAAGAGGACCATCTTGGAATCTTCTGTAGTTGATATGTTATCCTCTATTGTGTCTTCGATAAGCATAGCTAATTTCTCCTGTTGCATGGGGAGAAAGTCCAGTCCTCCATCTTTGGGTGCCTCAGAGAAGTTTTCACCTGTAGATACATCCTTTATTTTTACTATTTTATTGTCAAGAGGTGCCTTTCGGTTTTCACCTAGAGACGTTTCACTTTTTGATTTATTCTTATTTTTACTTTTGCGACTAGAGGACGGAGCAGTCTCGCCGAAGTATGCCGTGCAGTCTAAATCAATGGTGAATCCTGATTTGTGGTCCCCACTGGGTATGCCTTCTCGTAATCCCATAAATTCAGCAATTGCCTCATCATTCTGAAATGTGTCCAGGGCTGGAAGTTCTTGTTGGTCCCAATCGACTAGCTCAGGGTAAACTAAGGTAATGCCATCGTCAATGTTGGTGAATTGGGGTGAGGATGCGAACAACATGCATACGTATTCAGTGATGTTATAGATGAGATTATCATCATCCAACTCGACATTGGACTCTATCCAATATTCTCCTTCACTAGTGTCATATTCGTTGTCAAAATAAGGGGTGAAGGTTTTAGAGCCCTGATTGTCAATGTTGTCTGATACTTCCGATGGATTGGACTGAAGGGGTTTAGATGATGGGTGTTGGTCATCATGGGAAGTGGTAATGGGAATTTGACTATTTGGTGCCTATTCAATTTTGAATGTTTGCCAAAACTGTTATTCAGAGGTCAGTTCCCCTGGTTCGACAAACAAATCATCAAGACAACAGTCACTTAGGGATTGTTCTGAGCCAAATTCCCACTCTTGGGAGTCCGTTTCGGTGAGGGTTTCCCTAGTAGTCTCGACACTATCCGAAGCATGTACTCGCTCATTTGAAAGTGCAGAGGTACGTCGATCATCATTGTTGGGTGATCCAAACCCTAATCCAAGATACTTCAGAATTTGAAAAGTTTCTATGGGTTCCCTTCGGCAAGTTTTATTTCTTCCTAGGCCACTAGTACCATCGTAGCCTTTAGCCTTCATGATGTCATAACTTTTGCCATATTTTTGAACTGGTAATGGGGGTAGTGTGACAGTATCCTTATAGATCCATCCTGTAATGTCAACAAGGTCTTCCTTACTCATGTCTCCCCACTTGATAAAAACTATTTTCAGTGGAACTTTGAAAGTTTCCCGAGGTTCCATTCTGAAACATGGCTGACCATAGACCTTTGGAGACTTGGGCATTGCTGTTATGTTGTATGCTATATTTAGTTTGAACTCTCTGTAGCTGAGGTCCTAGATTTTGACAGTGGAATCCGTCTTAGGGTTTGACAGAGGCAGTGGTGTGGCAGAAGATTTGGATGGAGCGGATGTGGAAATTGGTTTGAGTGTGGATGGATCAATATATTTGGATGAAAAGGAGCCAGGTGCTTCCTGATTAATAGGTACTCAGTTTTCTGAAATACCCCGTAGGTTGGTACAATATTGGAAGGGGTCGGGGTCGCCGTATATGGTTATTTTCGTGCCATCAAATGGAAACTTTAGGCATTGGTGATATGTGGACGGAATGACTTTTAAGGCATGAATCCATGAATGACCTAACAAGATATTATATGGTAGTTCCAAATCTAGGACCTGGCAGGTTGTGTCCACAATGACCGGTCCCACTCTGATAGGGAGAGAGATAACACCACGTGAAGAGCATTCCTCGTCATCGTATTCTTTGATCACTATACTCTTTGTTGGGTCTACGCACGCATCAGAGAACCCTAGAGCCTTAACTAATTTGAGGGAGCATATATTCAATCTTGCTCCACCATCTACTAAAACCCGTCTAACTTTGTGCTTGTGGACAAAAGTTTCTATGTGCAATGCATCATTGTGGTTGGTTTTAGGTGATGAGTAATCTTGATCCGAGAAGGTGACGTGGTGAGGTGTAGTGAGATATCCCACCATGGTTTCAAATTGATTGACATCGATGTCCTTAGGGACCGACGACTTGAGCAAAGTTTTATCTAGGATATCTTTGTGCGCGGGGGATATACGAAGCAACTCAAGTATAGAGATTTGTGTGGGAGTCTTTCCTAGCTGGTCGATGAGGTTGAATTGACTTTTGGGTTTCCATTGCTTTGTGGTCAGGACAGGTTCTGACTTTTTAGCAGATGGGTCAGGTATGTTTATTTTGGGTTGTCTAGCGAGAGGCGGACCAGCTATAGTAACCTTGCCACTCCGAGTAGTAGCGTTACATTGGGGTGCTCTCCTGATCGTAATGGTATTGATGTATTCATTGTTAGTTCGAACATTGTTTATAATGGGTCCACTAGAATAGTCGTATTTGACTCGAGCAAAGTTGGCTTGGTTATTGTGCATCTGTGGACCTGACGTGGAAGCCTTATTAGAACCATGGTCCTGCAGTGGATTCTTATGGATAGTATGATCTGAATTGGAGGCAAATTGAGATCCTCCTACTTCAATGACGTGACTTTCGATAAGATCTTGTATTAGGTTTTTCAATTGTCGATAGTTAGAAGTTGTATGTCCTTTTCCTCGATGGTATTCACAAAATGCATTGTCATTCCACCATGTTGGTTTGAATTGTCCTGGGTCATACGGTTTTGGTTCTTAGAGTGTAATGACCCCATTCTGGAGACATTTCCTAAGGACTTCTTCAATAGGTTCACCCAAAGAAGTGTATGTGCGACCTTTAGGAAATTGTCTTGTCTGACAGTATTGTCCTTGGTTATTTTGACTGTTCTGATTATTGAAAGGGACATTAGGAGGGGGTGTCGATGTCATTGTTGTTGAACCCCTTTTAGGGCTAGTACAGGACCCACAATGTTTGCAGTCTTGGCATCAACAACACTGTCATTTGTAACATGTTTATTTTTTATCCAGTATTTATTCTTGTCAGTGGTTGGATTGATATTTGTGTTTTTGGAACCATATCGTAATTCTCCCTTTGCGATAAGGGCTTTCTCAATCTGGACCCCTTTTCGACTAAATCTGTGAAGTTTGTGCAACAATGTATTTGCAATGCATATTTTAGAGGCCCCAGAAGTGTTTGGACAAACATGTCGACTTTCTCCCTTTCGGGGATGTCAATGTGACATCGACTAGCAAGGCTTCTCCATTTTTGAAAAAATGGGATAAATGTCTCTCTAGCATCCTCTTGCATGAGAGTGCACAAGCTAGTGATGGAGGTGTCCATGTCGATGTTGTACGCGTAGTTTTTGATGAATTTTCATTTAAGCTTATCCCATGTCTAGATATCCTTTTGTGTGGAAGACCATTCAAGGGCTTGACCTGCCAGAATTTTAGAAAAAAGTCTCATCAAGTATGTTTGTTCATAGGCGATGTCCATACAATTGGTTGCGAATTCGCGAACATGTTCAATGGGGTTTGTCTTGCCTCTGTATTTTGTCAAAATTAATATTCCTCTCATTTTAAATAAATGAAATTATTTAAAATGTCATCACAATCTTAACTGACAGTCCATTTTTGGTAAATAATCTGAAAAGATTATTTATTATCTCACAAAATCATTATTTTGAACTTAAGAAAACACTGCCCAAGTTCATATCGTGACATGAAACACCGTCCACATTAAATGAGAATTTTTTAAATAAGAGCTGACTCAATGAGGTGGGGAATGAAATAATAGTAACACAATTGAAACTATAACTAAAGAAGATAGAAGAAAATAAATAATTTTGCAACTTTGCTTTAACGACATGAAAGAGACGTGCTTTGTGCAAATAGTCACGTCAGTTTCCTGATTAGTGCAAACTTCTTCTTTCCTCCATCATATTATTGAATGCTCTAATGAATCACAATTGACCAATCCAATGATTGCTTCCATCATTTCTACAAATATCATGTTTCCAGTATCCTTGGAATCTTCCCTACAATCGACTTGGAATCCTTTGGTTGTGGGTTGAGTTCTCCAATTGTTGCGGGTTGTAATACTTTTGGCTACAAGGAGTTAGTTTCATCTAAAGCATACATACCATTAACAATCATGAATTAAACAAAGATTCATACTAAGTTTCATACACATTCACACATTCATCCATGCAAACATCATCATATCATAATCATTTTTCCACTCATCAAAGTCTAGTTTGGATGGAATAAAAGATATAAAAGGTATATAAGTTCAGGAATGTATATGAAATACGCAACTTAAAGTGTTTAAAAGATATGAACTAAACAAGAGAAACTAGCTATTAATCAAGCTCATCACCTATGTCTCATGTTATTCATAAATCTAACATGGTATTAGAGCATGGATTCAAAAATACCCTTCTCCATTGTTGAGCCTTTTTCACAACTAGGGAACTACAAGATCAAATCTAGAATCTAAATTGCTTTTTTGGTAATTTTTTAAGGTGGGAAAATTCTAGGTGAATTTTGGTGTGAAAAGGACATCACCATTGCATTCAAGAGGTAAATTCAATGAATTTTGACTATAAATTTTCCCAATTTTGGTGTTAGGATATTCAAAGGAAAATTTCTTAATAGGGGTCCTATATGACTCATGTTAGGTCATACTATATGGTGGAATTCAAAAAAAATAAAAAATACATTCTAAGTGCACAATTTTTTTAATAATTCTTGAGCTATATTTAGGAGCATTATCCATGGAGTGGCATGCCACCCAAGGAGGAACCCCTTTGGTGGTGCTTTAGCTCCAATTGTTAAGGCTTCAAGCACCTTTGGCTAGGCTCCAAGCCATAAATGTGACCTCTCTCTAGCGTTTTACCTTTTGTACTTAGCCCACAGACTCCTAAGTGCGAACCCCTAGTTCCAATATGACCAGGCCCTCTGCCATAAACCCCAGTGCTCAGTGATTGGGCACTCATATGACAAGGAGCCGCTTTTCCTATCCCCCAATTCACCTTACAAGGAAAAAATTGGGCATCTTCTACAAAATTGGTCATATTAAATTTTACCTTGTTGTCCATTTTTTGAAAACTTCATATCATCAAAAAGCTAGTTCTGAGCCTGACTTGGTGGTACAATTATATTTTCCTATTTTTTCCAAAAAAAATCTATAGTAAGTTGAAGTTAGATTTTCCTATTTGTACTTTTAGGGTCATAACTCAAGCATGCAAAATCTGTTTTCTATGAACAAATAGGCATTGGAAAGGTGATTTAGTGCTCTAAATAACCATCTAGATCATTTTACAAAAAAATACTAGGTAAAATTTTTTTTATCTGATGTGGTTTTTTCTTTTTTAAGATTTTTTGCTCTCAAAGTTGCATTAAGGTTTTGTTTTTCTTGTTGTGGGGGGTATGTTTCTCGCTTTCAATATCTATTTACATCAGAGAATAGATTTTTTTTCTCATACATTGTTTTGAAAACCTTAACCATCATGGTAGAAGCCTCTTCATTTGAACATATTACAACACACAATTATCATATTTGGTAAGCTCATATGACTAGATTGCTCATGTCAAAGGGTTTATGGTCCATCTTGGATGAAGTAGATCCAACATTGACTCTCCAATTTCACATTATTTAGCATAGGAACAAGATGGATGAGGCTATGGGACTGATTTTAATGTAGGTTTTAGACAATCACTTATTTTATATTGAGTCTTGTACCACTCCTAAGGATATGTGGGTGAAGTTCAGTGATCTTTTTAGCACCATCAATAGTTCCAAGCTCTAGATTAAGGTATAATTAACATCACTTCTTCTTGATTCTTCCCCCTCCATTGAGGACTTCTTATAGAAGTTTAAGTCCTTGAAATATCTTTTGCTTTGGTTGTGGGAAGAATAAAATTGATAAAGAATGTGTTTTCCTGATTCTGTCTAAGCCTAGAGGGCCATTTCATGTCTTCTCTTCTAAATTCTACTCTACTATGGATGAATTGGGTGATTCACTTACCATGTCTAATTTTGAGGTTTTTATGAGTGTTTGACTCGTGAATAGGAAAAGTTGACTTAGTTTGATTCTCTTTCCAGTTCCAAAACCTAGGCATTGGTAGCATAGACATCCAAAGGGAAATACAAGAAGAAGCAAAATCCCAAGAAAAATACCTCATTAGGTAGTGAGTGTTCCTCCAAACCATCTTAGAAGTGAGATTAAAAACCTTAAACCACTCCTTGGTATGATAAATCTTATAAGTCTGGTGAGTATTCCTCCAATATGAAGAAGAAATCAAGTGAACCTTACAATTTTTATGGTAAGGAGGGACATATAGTCAATATATATTCTAAGTGATTAGAGGTTGTGGGTGAATCTATGTAGTAGCATAACATATCATCCCCTAAATCTTCTTCCTCATTTATAGGTAAAGGTCATGCTCTTTTTTCTTGGGCCTTACCTTATGCAACTCCATGGATAATTGATTCAAGCACAACACATCACATGAATCATTTTTAGGATTTGATCTCATCCCTTTTATATTGTAGCACTACTTAGATTATAGTTGGGGATTCTACACAACTTTTAGTTTTGGGCTCAAGTATTGTCACACTTGAGGGTGGTTTTCTTCAGGAAGTTCATGTTGTTCCTATCATATCTCCACCAACCTTCTTTCAGTTTATAGATTTTCCAATATGGCACCTCTAGGAAAATCTATTTTACCCCACATGATGTAGTTATCCAAGACCTTCATGATCCTGATATTGTTGTGGCCATTGGGAGTGTTGATTATTCCTCTTATTTATACCAGTTTGATGGCTTTGAGAGTTCAATTGGTACAAGTTCATCCTTTATAGTACATGTAGACTTGATGAGTAAGCTTTGACATGAAAATATTGTCATGTCGATTATCGCTACTCCAACAGATGAGTACACAAGCATTGGTGTTAGGGATCCCTAATATTTATTGTTGTAAGAGAGGGGGACCAACCACATCAAATCCCCAAGCCATGGAGTGCTGAGAGAGAAGGGCTGCCCTAATTTACCTCACTCTAAAAGGATGTTTTAGCATAAGGATCAAGAATGATGAGGAATATAATGTACTTCACTCACTCTACAGATCCAAACTTAAGTTTGGGCTAGGCAAGCTAGTTTTTGGAGTCAGTACTATGCCTCATACAACCCTCTTTCTGAGGACTGCAATGTAGTTTTGGGACATCAGTGCGGTGCGCTGACATCCGTATGGTTAGAAAATAGTATGAACTACTCAAAGAATAACTAATCAACCTAGATGGTTGGTTTCGACTGGAAGAAAAAAATAATAAGGTACGATAAATACAAACGAAGATGATAAAGTAGGTAGATAAAGGATAAAGTAATGAAGATAATCTCACAAAGATGCACGTTCACCGGCTAGCTCCACACACTCTTTCACCTGTGCACAAGAAAGAAGGGGAAAATTGTTGGGGCTGTATAGGGGTCTGTCTCAGTCAGACCACTATTTTGGTGTTTCCACCTCCACGAATAGATAAATAGCAATGAGATAGAAATACGTGATAATGAAGTAAAGAAAGTAGAGGTTGCAGTAAACACTGCAAAATAGTAAAGAGCTACTCAACTAGAGCACAAAGGAAAGGAACGAAATGTTACCACCTCCACCAAGAGCTCACTATCTAATGGAGGAGAAAGAGGACTTGGAACAGTCACCATAGCCTCAACTATGATGAAGGGAGGTCTCCCAAGACCTCAAGGCCATGCTACAATGGCTTGCTTCACACTTGCTTTGCAGAGTTGACAGAGTGTTCTTGTTGCAATGGAGTGTCGAAGTGCTGCTTGAGAATGGAGAGAATGCTAGATGGATTAAATTCCTAGAGATCAAAGTGAAGTGAGAATGAATTAATTTGAAGGAGGAGGAAGAATATGCCATTTTTGGGGTCAGTTGGTCAAAGAGGGACGTTACAAATAGAATCCAATCGAAAGTGTAATGCCTTTACCAACTTCAGACGTAGGAATCTATCAGGGACGTAAGCACACCACGCAGACGTCTATGCACTGTGCGAGCATCCTCAACAAATATTCTCTTACCGAAACAGTAGAAATATGCCAAGTGGAAAGAAGGTAGCTAGCTGATGTGGAATTTTGACTTCAGATTTGGTTTTTTAAGGTGAGGATGTGTAAAACGGGAATTTGTGTAAGAGGTGAAAATTCGCTCCTATACATTTTTCCTCCACTTTAGTGAGGATGAATATTGGTGAGTGCTTTAGTAAATTAGATCGAAGTGTTAGTAGGGTTAGAAATGTATACCTTAACCAATGAGGAAGCAGACCGTAATCTAGCGAGCTTGAAAGCATAGGGTAGACAAAGGACTCCATAACCCTACAGAACCATGAAGATGTAGAATAAAAGTTCCTTATAGATCCGCAAACCCGCAAGGAGGTGACCCCCAAGATCTCTCACATGAAGGAAGCCCTGAGAAGTAAGCTCCTCACAGGCCCATAGACCTATAAGGAAGGTGTCCTCCAAGATCTCTCACATGAAAGAAACCTAGAAAAAGCACCCTATAGGCCCATAGACTTGTAAGGAAGGTGTCCTCCAATATCTCTCATATGAAGGAAACCCAGATGAAAAAGTGCCTTATAGGCCTACAGACCTACAAGGAGGTGTCCTCCAAGATCTCTCACATGAAGGAAAACCAAAAAAGTGCCTTATAGACCTGTAGACCTATAAGGGAGCGACCCCTAAGATCTCTCACATGGAGGAATCTCAGAGGTGTAAATGCCTTACAGGCCTGCAGACTTGCAAGGAGGCATCCCCAAATATCTCTCACATGGAGGAAACCCAAAGAAGGAAACTTTGCAGAGTCGGAAGGTAGCTTCATAGGCGCACTTGCAAAGCAACATGTTTACCTACAAATATAAATTTTTTAAAAGCGGCCACATAAGCAAGTAAGGGGATAGGCACGTAGACTATCAACAAATTGGAAAGCCTTCAAAGGGGTCCCTTGGGAACCCAGTGTGAGGAAAGGGGTCCACTCAAGGGACACACTATTTGAAAGTGCAGAAGAGATGTTTTTTCTCAAATCGATGCAACACCAAAGAATCCTTTCGAAAGATGATCACTTCATCAAGGAATTCTAAGGGAAGAAGTTTCCCCCTTATGAGGGGAAGGTCAAAGCTACTCCCACCTTGAAGGAAAGTTCTCAAATTCTCTCTTTGTGAACTCATGATGAAGGAAACACGTTCCATTAGGGGTCCAAGTCAAGAACATGATTCTTGAACAATTTCGCAAAGATTCTCAAGAAAAGATTCATTGGCAACGAATATGTTTTCTAAAAGTTAGAGTATCATAGAAGTGGCGTTGTCACACATGAAAGGGAAAACTCAAGAAAAGAAGAGAGAAAGATAAGAAAAGAATGAAGGAGAAATAATTACAAACAAAGGGCACAAGGGTGATCTGATATTTCAAGGTCAAAGCTGCTCATAAATATATATAAGTATAATAATAGTAGTATATAAATGAACTTTCATCAAACCCCTACTAAATCAGACCATGGGAAGAATGCACGAGAAGACAAAGTAGAAATAAAATAATTGGGTCAACATGGAAGGGAAGCCTAAATTCCCCCAACACTTTGCATCGTCCCCATTTTACTGAAATTCAAGCACAAACATGGAAGAATGATGATATAAATAGAAGAAGGTTCATGACAAAAAAACCATGCTTGTATCTAAGCACCAACAAGGGTGTCAAGGGTCATCTAGGAACACATAACACAATCATGGAGGAACACATCACAACACACACACACACATCTAATCTCAATTTAAAGAAGAGTCCTCCCCCTAACACTCATCAACCAAGAGGTCATCCACTTCCTACTCTAGATCATCATAAGGGGAAGGAGGATGAGCCTGTAGTGGTGGAATATTAAGGGGAGGATCTTTTGACCTCCTGCAACAAGGGCTAAGGAAGAATTCCCCACAAGGTCTCCTCCACTAGGCTCTTGTGGAGCTATGGTCAATGATTTAGTGAAAATTGCTGAGAAGGCTAGAACTTCACCCATCAAGTTAAACATGCATTTTGCAAGAGTGCCATGCTATACCTCAATGGACAGGGAAGGCTATGACCGAGATTCATCACTTGGCTCACTGAGTGACTCAGGGGTGGTGACAAACTCAAGGGAAGCCAAGACTAGTTCCGTCACTAGGATAGAAAAAGTCAGCGTAGGGCCACCTTTCGAAGAAGGTGGAATCCTCTTATGCCCTCTATTACTGGAAGGATCATCCTCCATCTTCTACTTTTTTGAGGGATGTGAACTCCCTATAGATGAGGTGAGAGGTGCAAAGGAAGAAGAGGATGAGAAAACCATGAAAAATACCACTGAAGTATTCAACATATCCATGGGCTTAGGGAATGGTGGGATGTATAGAAAGGACATCAACAAGGGTGGATCTATTGAAGGATCAATAAACACCTGCACCTTCTTGGGGTTAGGCGCACTTGTACTCAGAATAAGAGCCATAAGTAAAACTAAGCTAGATTGAACAAAAGTAGAGGGAAGGAGAGAGGAGGATGCATCAAGAGGCCTTGAAACAGAGGTGGTCGACTCCTCTTCCTTCTTCTACAAAGTGGCCTACTCAACCTTGAGAGCCTTTCACTGACACTTGCGCTCATACACAAGGAGGTTTCTACAACTCTTCGAGCTAGAGACTAGAGGCTGCGAGGGGATGTAAGGTTCATGCTCAGCCATGTGAGTGTCCACTTGAAATGTTTCCAATAGAGGGACAAAATCCTGAACGAGAGTAGGAGGAAGAGGTTGAGAAATAGCAGGGGGAGTCAGCTCTAGCACCTCAATAGCGGGCCTCTTCTCATTTACAGCTTTGGGAGAAGAATTAGTGGGAGGCTGTTGAGGCTAGGACATAGAGGATTCCCCATGAGGACCTTTTATCTTGCTATATAAGTAGTACCAAGGTTCGGATAGTTTAGTAGGGAGGCTCGATATCCTGATCTTAGGATTGCGCCAAGCAGGTATCATCGAACTCAACAGATAAAAACCATGCATATTCATCCAAAAATCTTCTCTAGAAATAGGAGTGGGAGAGCCATCTCAAGAATGGGGTAGCTTCTCCTTTCCCTTTTGAGAAGGGGAGGTTATAGACTGTTCTGCTACTGGGAGGGTCAATTTTGGCTGTCCCTTGCCCCTGATCATATACTCCGCATAGTCTTTGTAAAGTAGGTATGTTCTTGGAGGGAGCAGATTGGGGGTGGATCAAAAATGATCAAATGAGTAGCCCCCACAAGACACCAATGACTGGTATCCAGTGCCATGCACTACATGCACATCACCTTCATGGGAGAACTTCAAACATTTATGAATGACATAGGCGATTCCATTCATGGAAGCTAGCCAAGGTATGCCTAGCTTTATCCTAAATAAATTCGACTCTAGTATAACATCAAAAATTGTGTCTATAGCCCTACGTCCAACTAGGATGGACAGAGTTATCGATCCATATGACTTAAGAGAAAGACCATCATGTGTATGGATGGTAGAATTTTTTCCTTCGTACTCTTTTCTATGTAATGAATTAAACCACAATGTCTCTTTTGTAATGACATTCACTCGACTCACGGGGTCAGCTAAGACCCTTGTCACAATGTTTCCATTGAGGTGAGAGGGAATGTAGAGGAGAGAGGGCTTGTTGTTCATGGGAAAATATTGCAATGTGAAGGTCATTTTTGGTGAGCCGATCGTAGGTTGCATGATAGGAGTAACTGTGACCATGTTAACATATTCCTCGAGCTGAGTGCTAGAATCACAGGGATCGATAATCATGTTGGTAGAGTGTGACAAAAATGGGTCCGTGTATATCTACAACTCTTATTCTCTTTCGCCACCAATTTATTCATATTTTGTTTACTTCCATTGAGACGAATAGTACCATCCTTGATGTGATCCTATATCTCATGATGTAGGCACATGCAGTGTTCGATATCATGTCCATTAACTCGATGGTACTGACAAAAGGCATTCGAATTGTACCAACTAGGGTAAGGTTCCTTGAGGGGTTTAGGGTTCTCCAAAGTTATGATCTTATCCTTTAACTTCTGTAAGATGGAAGAATAATATTCTGCTAACTTTGTGAATTTTCTATTGTGTTTGAGGCTGTTATCATTCGTAGTAGCTACTTCATTCGCAACATGATTAAATTTTCTAGAGATTGATACAATGGACTTTCCTTCTAAATGGGAGCACGAGGAGGATCCATTGAACTGAACTGCCATTTGTTGATACTCTCGTAATGCAACACACAAATGCACAAAAGAAGGGTATTTCATAAGGGAAAATTTCTCCTGCCAAGGTCTTTGCAAGTTCCCTATGAACATCTTCTGCATGTCATAATTGGGCAACAAAAACAAGATTTGAGAAAAGAGCGCTTGGTATCACACTATGAAATCAACAATCTTTTTGTTATCACTTTGTTTGCATCAGAAGAGATCCGAAAATGTCATCTTTAGTTTGATGTTGGCTTGGAGCTGTTAGAGAAACTGATTTACAAGTTGATCGAATGAGAAAATAGAGTTGTCAAGAAAGGAACAATACCATTCGAGTGTTGTATCCTTAAGAGATCGAGGGAATAATTTTTCCATCAATGCATCATGATGGAAGAAATATGTACATAGGGTATTAAAGGAAAACACATGTGTTTGTGGGTCCCCTTGCCACCATATTTTTCAAATTTGGGAATCTCCATTCCTTTGGGGAAGGGAGTGTTTAAGATTGCTACCGACAATGGGCTATGTTAGATAAAGGGTTGAAAGATAGGCTGGGTAGAGGCTTGGGAGAGACTCGCTAGCTAGCTTTGCATCTTGCTCATATTTTGAAGAAGAGTATTTAGAATAAGGTCTTGGGATGACAAAGGTCTAGTGGAACCTCCTCCAGAACCACCATCGGAGCCACCTCGAGAACCACTCATGTGATCATTTCCAGATCCATCGCCACCAACAGGGCCTCCACTAGAGCCACCTCCGCTTCTGAAGCCACCACCATGGCCTCCATCAAAACCACCTCCACTAGTGCCACTTCCGTTGCTGAAGCCACCACCACTACCAAATCCCCCACCACTCAATCCACCAAAACCTCCACCACTAGAGGTGACAGGAGGGGTGAAACTAAAAACCAAGGGTATTCTATTTGCCTTGATAGTTTCGGATCCCTCAGAGGTAGAGGGGATGCTGATCAATGGGACTGTGTTGGCCATGTACACAAATGTGGGAGGCATTGACATTCCTAACTATTTCTCATGGTCTTCAAGAGTGGCCCCTTGTATGAGGTTAGTATTTTTTGGAGGGGAACATGCTTCAGTTAGACTAGAGAGACTAGTCAGGAGTTCTATGTCTATTCAGTCTTTTCTGACCATATACTTTATTTCATTGATAACCCTAGCAGCCCTAGCCATCTTCGGGCCCTTTTCCAAGTGATTCTCCAAGTCACCCAATCATTTTCTAAGGATAGAGATATATTCTGAGGGAATGTGAATGACCTCATGCTCGTCTACTGATGATGGTGTAGTAGATGTAGAAGGAGTGGGGACATGGTCAGTCTCATTAGAGATCCCTACCTTGCCCCTCAACAACTACAACTAAGTAGCAAGACCAACAACAAATCCAACAAAAAGGCCTGTAGAGAAACCAGTAGTGACCTTCATCCTCTCCATTGGAAGGTGTCACAAACTTATCCTAACAACGTACCCGGAAATCATGGAATATGTTGTGATGCTCATAAACCTTCACAACACTCAAGCATTCAACAATTAGAAGGTACCAGGGAAAATTATTAACACCGATGAATGGATAGATGTTAGTTCACGTCGAGTTCACCAAAAATGTAAGAGAGGGGGACCAACACGTTAAGGCCCTAGGTCACAGGGAGTCGAGAGTAGAGGGATGCCCTAACTAACCTCACTCTAAAAGGATGTTTTACAATAAGGATCGAGAATGATGAGGACTATAATGTACTTCAATCACTGTAAAGATCCCAACTTAAGTTTGGGCTAAGCGAGTTGGTTTTTGGAGTCGGTACTGTGCCTCAGATAGCCCTTTGTTTGAGGAAGACAGCGCAGTTTTGGGATATCAGCGTGGTGCATTGGCATCTCTTGGGCACGTTGGCATCCGTACGGCCATAAAATAGTGAGCATAGTATGAACTACTCAAAAACTAACTAATCGGCCTAGCTAGTTGGTTTCAACGAGAAAAATAGAATAATAAGGTAGGACAGAACAAATGATGATGATAAAGCAAGCAGATAAAGGCTAAAGTAATGAAGACAATCTCACAAAGATGCACATTCGCCAGCTAGCTCCACATACTCTTTCACTTGCACACAAGAAAGAAGGGGAAAATTGTTGGGGCTATATAGGGGTTTTCCTCAGTTAGATCCCCATTTTGGTGTTTCCACCTCTACAGATAGCCAAATAGCAATGAGATAGAAATACATGATAAAGAAGTAAAGAAAGTAGAGGTTGCAATAAACACTACAAAAAAGTAAAGAGCTACTCAACCAAATCACAAAGGAGAGGAGAGGAATGTTACCACCTCCACCAAGAGCTCACTAGACAATAGAGGAGAAAGAGGACTTGGAATAATCACCATAGCCTCGATTGTGATGAAGGGAGGTCTCACAAGACCTTAAACCCACATTGTAATGGCTTGCTTCACACTTGCTTTGTGGAGTTGACAGAGTGTTGTTGCTACAATGGAGTGTTGAAGTGCTACTTGAGAATGGAGAGAATGTTGGAAAAAATGCTTGAGAGTGTGAGAGAAAGATGGATTGAATGCTTAGAGATCAAAGTGAAGTGAGAATGAATGAATTTGAAGGAGAAGAAGGAAGAATCTACCATTTTTGAGGTTGGTTAGTTGAAGAGGGATGTTACAAATCGACTCCAATCAAAAGTATAATGCCTCTTCCAACTTCAGATGCATGAATTTTTCAGGGACATAAGCACACCAGATGGACATCCGTGCGCCGCATGAGTGTCCCCGACAAATATTCTTCTACCGACGTAGTAGATAGATGCCAGGTGGAAGGAATGCAGCTAGTTGATGTGGAATTTTGATGCAAAGCATCTACTGACTTCAAGGGGTTCTAAAGACCCAAAGCACAAACTTGAGAAGATCTCTTAAAACCTTCACCATAATTCACTTCATTTCCAACTTGTTTCCACAAGTACAAAAAGATACCAAATCACCAAAAATTGGTTCCAAACTCTTACTAGACCCTATTTCACCTTAATCATCTTGATTTTTTCATAAAAAAAGCAAAAACACTCTTTCATAAGCACAAACTTATTAGTTTCTTTATTGCTTACACCAAAAGGCCAAATTCCTTGTAGTAGTCCACAGACCTAACTGGGAATATCTTTTAAAATAGATGGAAAATCCAAAAAAAAAACATAGATTCAAGGACCCATTTGGGACTTCTAAAACATATTTCAAACTTAGGCAATGTTGTTTTGAAAAGAACATTAGAAAAATGACTGTCTTGGAGCATTTAGGCTTCAAATAGGTCTAATTTGCATAGCAAGTCTCCACTAATCAACCTATCGACCCTTAGTTTTCATTTAAAGACCTTTACTAGGCACTAAAACCATAGATTCAAAAACCTTTGAATATTGAAATACTCCTTATTGCACCAAAATGTAAAACCCTCATTCTAGGCCATCTTTGTCTAAGTATTATAGGGGTTTAATGGTTCAATGCTTTCCAAACCTCAAAATACCTTGACACAACTTCAAGAATCTTAGAATATGTCTACACAAGCTCTAGGAACCAACTTATAGCTTCCTTGAATGCATTTACAATAGTTTCTAACTTGGATCCATCAACTTTCAAGGAAAACATTAAAAATTTTGTGAGGGAAGCAACACAACCTCTGTATTCTTTCCTTCCCTTGCACCTGCCAATACAAAAAACACTTAAAATATCCTATTTAAACCCATTCCACCAATTTTCTAATCCTACATCGATGGAATGGTTGCTAAATGCAACTTAGACTCTCAAAACCCTTGATTTAAGGGTTTTCAGGTAGTACTCTATAAAATAGCTCTCAAAACCACTAAACTTGATGAAATTTATTGAAACCTCTTCCATGTGAAGGCTAACACACTACACTATGAATCCCAATTGAGGTTGTAGCCTTAGCTTGTTGTACATACCATACAAACTAGTAAACAACAGAGAAGAATGCTGAAAAATACAAAACATGGTACTTTTATTTATTAAATTGCTTCAAGAATACCATCTACAATGCTTTGCTCGCCCTTAAAAGATTTATAAAGATGTTTCCAAAAGTTTTCTTAACTACCTCTTTAACTTCAACCAACCCACCAACTCTTTTTACAAAGGCGACTCTTCATCTTCCTACAATATTGCAATTTTGCAATTTTACATCTTTTGCAACAAAAAGATTTTTGTTTGCAAATTAACTTCCTTAATCTCCTAGATACCTTATAGAGACTCAAATAAACTTGAATGGGTCCACAAATGACCATTTTACAAGTATTACATGACTGAAAATTTAAATTTACATGATTTCCTATTGGAGGCATAACTTCACTAGGTGCTCCTGCACCAAATTTTGACTTTGGATTTGGTTTTCTAAGGCGAGGATGTGTAAAAGGGGAATTTTCATAAGGGGTGAAAATTCACTCATATACACTTGTATTGATGGTGTTTTTTTTATGGATTTTCTCTTGGAAAACATCATTAAGATTCTTTTCCCATGGGTAGAGCCACACGTGCTAAGGCACCATTAGAGTTGGTACATAGTGACCTCATGTAATTTCTAACTACTTCATTTTTAGGGGCCAAATATGTGCTCACATTTATTGATGAATTCTCCATGCGTATATGGGTGTACTTTCTTAAGTACAAGAGTGATTTCTTTGATTCTTTTAGGATATTTAAGGAATTCGTGGATAAGCAACCTCATCTTTTTATTACACAGATACACACAAATAATGGAGGGAGTATGTCAATCAAAATTTTAGGAACTTTGCATTGAGCATGGTTTGCAACATAAGCTTATATTTCTATACACCCCTTAGTAGAATATTGTTTTGAGAAAAATAATAAAACTTTATGGGAGATGACCAATCATATGATTCAATCATGAGATATGCATTCTTCTTTTTGGGTTGGGGTAGTTAATTGTGAAAATTATATTTAGAATCATATGGCTCACAAGGCATTGTGGCATATGACTCATGACGAGGCTTGGTACCATGTAAATCCCAATGTATCATCATTTAGAGTCTTTGGTAGTGAGGCTTGGGAATTCATTCCTGAAGCTCAACACAAATACATGGATAGGAAGAGCTGACCACTCATATTTTTTGGCTACTATGAGGATGTTAAGGTGTATAGGTTGTTTCATCCTAATTCTAGATATGTATTGTTTTAGTGGGATGTCTAGTTTGATGAGTGCTTTCCTTAGATATATTCTCCATCCCCAACTTCTACCTCATCACCTACTACTCACTCTTCATATTTTGAGGATGAGGATGATTCTCCAACTATCCCACCACCTCTAGATATTCAACCCTTACCTAAATTGGTCTACAATAATATTGATGTATTTGGATCTTTGGCAGGTGATCCTTCAGATTCCCATTGTACGTGTATAGACATCAAGTGTTAGTATTTTGAGTCATACAATTTTGAATGATCCTCAAAAGTTTCCAGAGGTGGTTGGTATTCCTGAGTGGGATAGTGTTATGGTAGATGGGTATTCTTCTTTGATGAAGAAACATATTTGTGATCTTGTTCCTCTTCCTAAGGGAAGAAATTTGGTTTGATGCAAGTGGGTGTAAGACACTAAATATCCTGTAGATGGTTCCATTAGTAAGTACAAGTACACATTGTTTTTGTGAAGGAGTTATCTTTGGTCAAAGGCATTGATTATTTTGAGACCTTTGCCCCTATTTCCAAGATACTTGTAGCTTCATAGGGATGGATAGTATTTCAGATGGATGTGAAGAGTGCCTTAATTCATGGTGACCTTGATGAGGAGATTTACACGGAGAAACAAAATGGTTTTATTGATGACTCTTTGATTGTTTGTATACTTCATCATTCATTATATGGTCTCAAATAGGCCCCTTGAGCTTGGTATGCAAATATGAATACTTTTATGGTTTCTTCTGGATTCACATGCCATCATTTTGGTACCACAATGTACATTCGAAGATAGGAGGGTGTGTTAGATATTTATGATATGCGGTTGTCATTGATTCCAACACTATTGGAATTAATGTCTTTAAGGCTGTATATGTCAAGGATATTGAGAAAATTGTAATAAAATAAGTTGCAGGTTGTTAGTGGTGCAATGAAGTTCAGTATGATGGATAGCTCAGTATAGTGATGATAAGAGGTTGTGGATTAAATGGTTTGTTTTTGAGTATATCTATTTTATTTATGTTAAGTTTCAGAGATGCGCAAGAAGATTTGATTGAGTTATGAGTATCAGTGTTCTGATAGTTGTTTTGTTGCTTCAGTTGGTGTTCCTGAAAGAAGGTGATGCAATTCTAGTAAGTTGAGTTGTTGTGGATGCTTCTGTGGTGATTCATGATGCTCGTGTATGTTTCTAGATTGTGCTCTATTTGTGTTGTATGTCCACATTGATTGTTGTGTCGCGATTGGTCATTTTCTTTTGTGAGTTCGTGTTTTTCATGTTCATGGCCGATAGGGTGATTGTGGCATGTTATGGATCTTCAAGGCATAATTTTTCAAGGTTGTTCGTGTTCGAGGATTTTGTTTTGAGTCTTCACTATGTTGTGGCCAACATTGTTGGTGCGCATTGAAAATTGTTTATGGATTGGGCCGACAGTTTGTACATGTTTTATATTTTGTTGAAGCCAACATGTAGTTGATGTAATCTCTAGTTGTAGATATATATGATTGATTGTTTATACCATTTGAAGATGTGAGTGCGAGTGGTGTGTGAAGTGTGTGTCTTGTGTGCAAATAATGTTCTAATATTTTGAAGGAAGAAGAAAAGTGTGAAGAAGAGTGAGCAGAGTTTATGTGCTTAATAGAAACTATAATCAGGCATTAGCATATGGTATTTCCTTAGTTCAAAATCTTGTAGATGTAATCTAAATGTTTTTGTACAATGTGTCTTCCTTTGGGCAGTAAGCCTTTTGTATTTGAGCAGTGAGCTCTAGGCAGTGTGCCTGAATGCATGTGCATTCCCCATTTATGATTCTTTTGTACTTTTAATAGGGTATAATGTTGTGGACTAACCTCCACCATGATTTTTCCCCTAACAGGGTTTCCACATAAAAAAATCTTGGTGTTATGTGTGTTTCTGATGTGGTGATGGTTTATGCTTTCATGTTTATATATTAGATATGAGAATAAGTTTAATTTGTATAATTTTTGTGACAACTGATTCACCCCTCCTCTTAGTTGTCTGCCCTTGCGTTGCCAACAATTGGTATCAGAGCAGGTTCCTCAGAAGAAGTTTAATAGCTTGAGGTGATCTGGGATGGTGACATATAAGAAGGATAGTCCGAGATTTGATGGAACTAATAATTCTCTATGGAAGACTATAATGGAGTGTCATTTGAGATGCATTGGTGAACCTTACTGGAAAATTACAAAGAATAGGTATATCATCCCACATAATGGTCCTTCTATTGCTGTTGAGATTAAGGAGGCCGAGTACAATATCAGGGCTAAGGATGCATTGTTGAGTGTTATGATTGATTCTGAGATGACAAATGTAATGGAGTTGAAGATTGCTTATGAGATTTGGAAAAAAGTTGGAAACTTTGTATGAAGGTGATGCTCATGTGAAGATTGCTAAGCTGCAAAGCCTGAAAGGAAATATGAGATGTTGAGAATGGATGATGATGTGAATATCACTTCTTTTATGGAGAGAGTGAATGAACTTGTGTGTAGTATCAGATGTACTAGTGGAACATTGGAAGAATAAGAGATTGTTGCTAAAGTGCTCAGATCCTTACCTGCTGCATACAAAGTCAAAGCTACTGCTATTGAGGAGCTCCAAACCATGACAAATGTAACTAGAGACATGTTAATTGGTAAGCTTACTGCTTTTGAGTTAAGTGAGTTTGGTGATTCTCTTCCTAAGAAAAAATTTGCATTCAAAGCTACTATCTTTGGAAAAGATAAGTAGAGATATGATCCAAGTGAAAATTGTTCTAGAAAAATGTTCAAGCATGAGGAGAAAATGAGAGAGATTGAAGAAGAAGAGAGAAAAATAGACAAGCTTGAAGCACTTATTGTCAAAAGGGAAGCCAGAGGAGAAGGTAAGTATAAAGGGGAATTGCCTATTAAATGTTTTTCTTGCAATAAGATAGGTCATTTTGCTTCAAGGTATCTGGAAGGAGTTCCTAAGCCAAGATCTAACAAGCCTAGATTCCAAAGAAAGTGTTATTATGCTGTTGATGAAGGTGTGACAGGTGATGAATCTGATAAAGGCAATACAAGTGAAGATGAATGGTTATTTATTGCTATCAAGGAAAATGATCCAACCCCTACTGAATCTGCTTGTTGCACAAATGTGGAGAAAGCTCTAGCGGCCCAAGTTGAAGAAAAAGATGAATGGGTGATTGATAGTGGATGCTGTCATCACATGATAGGTGATAAAAGTAAGTTTGTGAGCTTGGAAAAGTATGATGGTGGTGTTGTAAGATTTGGTGATGAAAAAACTGGTGTAATCTATTGCAGAGGATCCATTTCTCTTGATGGTAAGCATAATATTGATGATGTTCTATATGTGGAAGGTTTGAAGCATAATCTCTTAAGTGTTGGACAGATGGTTGACAAGGGATACAATCTTCAATTCAAGAATGGAAAGTGTAGAATATTGAGGAATTCTAGAAATGTGATTGCATTTTGTACAAAAACAAAAAGGTAATATATTTCACCTGAATGCTGCTAGTAAAAGTTGTCTGATTGTTCAAGTTGATGAAAGTTGGTTGTGGCATAGGAGATGTGTCATGTAAACTTTGATAATATTATCAAGATAAGTTCTGTACAGGCAGTGAGAGATCTTCCTAAGTTGATGAAACCTACTAATACTATATGCAAGGAATGTCAGTTAGGGAAGCAAACTAGAATTTCATTTCGGAGAAAACAACATTATTCAAATGAAGTGTTGGAGCTTGTGGATACTGACTTGTGTGGTCCTTCTAGAGTCAGAAGTTTACAAGGAGATAAGTATTTCATGTTACTTATTGATGATTATTCTAGATTGATGTGGGTGACTTTCTTAAGGGAAAAATCAGAAGCTCTAGAGAAATTCAAGATTTTTAAAGCTATGGTTGAGACATAGACAAGTTTGAAGATTAAATGTTTGAGACTAGATAGAGGTGGTGAATTCACTTCTGGTGAGTTTAATTCATTTTATGAAGAAAATGGAATAAAGAGACAATTATCTACCCCATAGAACCCTCAACAAAATGGAGTTGTGGAAAGGAAGAACAAGACAATTCAAGATGCTGCTAGGACTATGATGCTAGAAGGAAATGTTTCACATATCTACTAGAGAGAAGTTGTGAGTACTGCTATTTACACACTCAACCGGGTACAAGTCAAAGGTGATACCAGTAAGACTCCTTTTGAGCTATGGTATGGTCATAAACCTACTGTTAGATACTTCAAAATATTTTCTAGTAAATGCTATATCAAAAGAGATAAAGATATAGGAAAGTTTGATGCTAGAAGTGATGAAGGAATCTTTTTTGGTTATTCTACTAAAAATAAAGCCTACCGGTGCCAAAATAAGAGATTGAGACAAGTAGTTGAAAGTGAAAATGTCAAGGTTGATGAGGACATAGTTAGACCATCCAAAACCTATGGATATGATTCAAATGATCAAAATGACAATTTAGATTAAGGAAAGAAAGTTCAGACTTCAAATCAAGTTTAGATCATTCCGGTGAATCAGGAAAATCAAGAGGAAGGAACTAGTGAAAGTGCAGAAGTGAGATCACAAGAGCCTGAATTTCAAGAACATCCAAAGACTCCAAGGTATGTAAGACTAAATCATTCAGAAGATAAAATTATAGGTGATAAGAACAATAGTGTTCAAACTACGAGAAAAATTGCAGAAGAATACTATTTGATTTCAAAGATTGAGCCTAGTAGTGTCAATGAAGCATGCAAAGATGAACATTGGGTACTGAAATTGAGAAGAATGATACATGAATTCTTGTTCCTAGACCTAAGGATAAAAATGTAATTGGAACTAAATAGGTCCTTCGAAACAGACTGAATGAGCAAGGTGAAGTTGTTAGAAACAAAGCAAGACTTGTGTGTAAAGGATATTCTCAGACGGAAGGAATTGAATTTGAAGAAACTTTTTCCCCTGTTGCTAGGATTGAAGCTGTGAGACTATTTCTTGCTTATTCTTCTTACAAAAACTTCAAGGTTTATCAGATGGATGCCAAGTCAACATTTCTAAATGGTGAACTGGAAGAAGAAGTGTATATTGAGCAACCTGATGGATTTCAATTGACTGATCAGGGAGATATGGTTTGTCGGTTGAAGAAAGTATTGTATGGACTTAAGCAAGCCCCAAGACAATGGTATGCTAGATTGGACAAATATTTGTTGAAGCTTGGATTTAATAAAGGTATTGCTGACAGTAAGTTGTATTTCAAGAATTATCATGATAAAGATTTGATTGTTGAAGTCTTTTTTGATGATATCATTTTTGGAGGAGATGATAACTTGTGCATGAAGTTTGCTGATGAGATGTAGAGCGAGTTTGAGATGTATATGATTGGAGAAATGAAATTATTTTTGGGATTGTAAATTACTCAACTAGATAAGGGGATCTTTATATCTCAATCCAAGTATGTGAAAGAATTGCTAAAGAATTTTGGTATGGAAGATTCAAAGCCAGTTGGTACACCTATGGTGACTAGATGTAAGTTGACACAAGATGATGATTATCCTAAGGAAAATTAGACTAGATACAGATCCATGATTGGTGGATTTCTTTATTTGATTCAAACCATACCTGATATCATGGATGTCGTATGCATTGTTGCAAGATTTCAAGCTGATCCTAAGGAATCTCATGTGATAGTTGTGAAGATGATTTTTAGGTACTTGAAGGGGGAAATTGATTTTGGCCTATGGTATCCTAAAGATGATGAACTTACTTTGAGTGCTTTTACTGATGCTGATTGGGCAGGAGATGTGAATGACAGAAAAAGTACTAGTGGTGGTGCATTTTTCTTGGGAAAGAAGCTGATTTCATGGTTAAGTAAGAAGAAGAATGCCATTTCTTTATCTACTACAGAGGCATAATACATTGTTGCTGCTAACAATTGTACTCAAGTATTGTGGATGAAGCAAATGTTGAAAGATATCAGAGTTATGTATGATGAACCTATTGCTATGTTCTGTGATAATTCAAGTGCAATTAAAATTTCTAATAATTCAAGTGCAGTTAACATTTCTAATAATATATCTATCAAGTTTCACTTTTTGAGAGAGAAGGTGAGTGAAAAGGAAGTCAGATTGGAGTATCTGCCCACTAAGGAACATATTGCAGATATCTTTACCAAGCCCTTTCCTAAGGATACTTTTGAGTATCTCAAAGGGAAGCTAGGGGTGATTACCCCTCCTAATCAGAATTAAGATGCATTGAATTGCATCAGTTTGTGCATTTCATAGTCATATCTTGATCCGGATTGATGTTGTAGTGGCTGCTACTTAGGGGGAGTAGTCAGATGTTTAGAAATGTGGTTTAGAGGATGTGTGGAGAAAGATAATGTGGGGTATGTGCAGGATCATCATGGAAAAAATAGGCCCTTAAGTGGCAAAAAATTCAAAAAAATTAGAGTTAGACAACTTGACATAAAAATTTGAATAAGTTATCTATATTATTTCAAAAATATGTAAGAATAGAATCTGTAGCAAATTGAATGTAGTTTCTAAACTACTAGGTTTATTTAAAAAAAAAAAATTGATTTGGTGAAAATTTGAAATTTCAATGTAGTAGTACTTAAATTTTAGGGAAAAAATAAGAAATAGGTGTTTGTCTGACCACCCTAACCACAATAAAATAATAATATTTTTTTTATGTGATGCCTATCTTTTTGTCCCGATGTGATGCCTATCTTTTTGTATTTTTTTTCAAGTAAATAATTAATTATGAATTTTTTATTACAAATTTTAAAAATATAAAAACTCATATGTCGGCCACCTTAACTTGGTCAAAACTTCATGAAATTCATTTTTTAATCCTATAGTATGCAAAGCATAGAATGTAACACATGTTGATTCAAAAAATGTGATAATGTTTGAAAGCTATAGATGTTTTTCAATCAACCTATCAATCAGACTTTAGTCGTAATTCAAATAGAAAATGAATAATAATTATTTATTAAATTAAAAGTAAAACATAATTTATATTGGTGGAAAGATGAGAATCTTAAAAAACCCTTTTTCGTTTCATCAATTTTGGGTAAAAAAAAGTCGTCAACCGCATACCCTACACATACCCATCATATCACCACTTTTTGGCCCATCATGATCCTGCACATACCCTGTGTATCTTTGTCATTGATGTCAAAGGGGGAGAAGATTCATGTGAAAAATTATGAAAGAGTTAAGGAGAAACAAGTCAAAATATAAGGGGGAGAAAGTGCTAAGAGAAAGTTGCGTTGATGGTGTTTTTCACATCATGTGTTGCCATCAATGCCAAAGGAGGATATTGTTGGATATTGCTGATATGTGGTTTTCATTGATGTCAACACTATTGGCATTAAATACTTTAAGGCTATATATCTTGAGGATATTGATAAAATTGTAATAAAATAAGTTGTAGGTTGTCAGTTGTGCAATGAAGTTCAATATGAAGGATAGCTCAGTATATTGATGATAAGAGGTTGTGGATTAAAGGGTTTGTTGTCGAGTGTATCTAGTTTATCCATGTTAAGTTTCATAGACCCACATGAAGATTTGATTGAGTTATGAGTATCTGTGTTTTGACAGTTGTTCTGTTGCTTCAATTGGTGTTCCTGAAAGAAGGTGATGCAATTCTAGTAATTTGATTTTTTACGGATGCTTTTGTGGTGATTAATGATGCTCATGGATGTTTCTAGATCATGTTCTATTTGTGTTGTACATCTGCATTGATTGTTGTGCTTGCGTTTGGTGATTTTCTTTTGTGAGTTCATTTTTTTCATGTTCATGGCTGACAGGGTGATTGTAGCATGTTGTGGATCTTCGAGGCACAATTTTTGAAGGTTGTTTGTGTTCGAAGATTTTTTTTGGGTCCTCACTATGTCGTGGCTGACATTGGTTGGTGTGCATTGAAAATTGTTTATGGATTAGGCTGACAATTTGTACATGTTTTATATTTTGTTGAAGTTGACATGTAGTCGATGTAATCTCTAGTTGCAGATATATATGATTGATTATTTATACCATTTGAAGATGTGAGTGTGAGTGGTGTGCGAAGTGTGTGAGTCTTGTGTGTGAATAATGTTCTAATCTTTTGAAGGTAGAAGCAAAGTGTGAAGAAGAGTGAGTAGAGTTTATGTGCTTAACCGGAACTGTAATTAGGCATTAGAAAATGCTATTTTCCCAGTTTAAAATCTTGCGGATGTAATCTGAATGTTTCTGTAAGACAGTGTGTCTTCCTTTGGGCATTAATCCTTTTGTATTTGAGCAGTGAGCTCTAGGCAGTGTGCCTGAATGCATGCACATTCCCCATTTATTATTCTTTTATACTTTTATCAGGGTATAATCTTGTGGACTAACCTCCACCATGGTTTTTCCCCTAATAGGGTTTCCACATAGAAAATTATTGGTGTTATGTGTGTTTTTGATGTGTTGATGGTTTATGCTTTCATGCTTATATATTAGATTTGAGAATAAGTTTAATTTGTATAATTTTTGTGACAACTGATTCACCCCCCCTCTTAGTTGTCTGCCCTTGTGTTGCCAATAGGGTGATCTTTTTATCCTTGTGTTCTATGTGGATGATTTGATCCTTACAGAAAATTCATCCTCCATGATCTAGATTGTTCAACGAGCTTTAATGGAGCAATTTGAGATGATAGATCTTGACCGTCTACACTACTTTATTGTTTTACAAGTTATTCAGCCTTCAGATGGGATTTCCATATTTTACTAGAAGTATGATCTTGGCATGATTCAAATATTTGGCATGCTTGATTGCAAGTCTACCCCCATACCATTTTAGTCAAGTGTTTCATTTTCTTCCACTTAAATTACTCCTTCAGTAGATGCTACATTATATAGGAAGTTGGTTGGCAATCTTTTATACCTGAAACATTCACATCTCATTCTTTCTTTTGAGGTTGGTCTTGTTTCTCGATTTTCACATGATCCACATGAGAGTCACTAGAAGGATTCCAAACATATTTTGAGATATATTAATGGCACGTCACATTATAGTATTCAATATACATCAAGAGATCCTCAAATAGTTGGCTTCACTATCTTAGATTGGGCTGGTGATGTCAATGATATGAAGTTCACTTTTGGAACATTTTTTTCCTTGGTTCTAGCCCCATTACATGGTATTACAAGAAGAAATCTATTATTTCATTATCAACCTTGGAGGTTGAGTATCAAGCAATTTTTTGGCTATCTAGGAGGTTTTGTGGCTTCATCAGTCATTGAATGAGTTCAGTTTTCCTTTTGATAGTCCAACTATTCTTTAATGTGACAATAAGAATGCCATTCATATTTATCACAATATAGTGGAGCATCAACATACTAAGCACATAGATATCCACATGCAATTCATACACAAGTTGCTTCATGATGGTTTTATTAGTACCTTGGAGTATGTACCTATAGAGGAGCAAGTTGCAGACATCTTCACAAAACCTTTAACACCACCTCGTTACACACAATTGTGATTAATGCTTGGTGTGAAGGAAGTTTTCCTTGAGGGTCTTCATGAGGCATCTTTCATGTTTTTTATACATTCTTTCATCTCTCTTTAGGGGAGGAGTTTTTCCCATGAGGTTTTTTTTCCTTGTCTCTAGTTATGAGAGATTTCTTTGATTGTTCATGGGTATCTCATCAGGCCTTATTGTTGAGACCCATTCCAATTTTTTTAAATTTTTATGCATTATTTTTAGCTATTCACTAAGTTAAACTTAAGGGGGGTGTTAGAGTACAATCATGCATTGGATAATGATTAATTAATCTTTAATAATTATTATTCTAATTATTATTAATTTATTTATTATCTTTCTTTTGTTAACTAGAAGAGCTATTATTAGATTATTTTGTCTCATCACAAAAGATGATGAAACTTGTCATGATCTAATCCCTTTATCATTTAGGGTTATTATAAATTTCTCCCTCTCTTTGTATTATTTCACTTTTTAAGTTTTTCTTTTTGAGGATAAACAAAATCATTGTTTGCATCTCTCTTTGTGTGGAAGGTGTATTTTGTTCATTGTTTGATCCCGCATCTCATTTTTATTCACAATTCTAACATATATAAATGTTCATATTATTTAATTTTATTAATAGGTAGAGTTGATAAAAATGTGAGAATAGGAGGTCTAGTTAATGGAGGACAACTATCAATTATGATATTAATTCTCTATCTTCTCAATAATACAAGAGTCATTGAATTCTGAATGAAACTCCATACTTTCTATGTTTGGACACTTTTTAATATTCCTTCATGGTATGTAGGGATTTATATTTTTATAATGTATTCATTATATACCTACATGGCTTTGTATGCATGCATTTTGTTGGTGGAAAGATTTGTCTTCTTTAAAATTAACTTAATATGACTATGGGTGATCCCACAATACTGGTTTACAATTTTTGGCCAAACTAGACATTGAACTAATTTTTTTTAACTAAATCTTCACTTTTGGGCAGCTATAGCTGCTAACCGCGAGGAATTTGGAGATGATGAAAATTAGTGATTTGTGACATTTTATGTGTAGATTCTAATATATATATATATTTAAATTTAAATTAGATTGCATTTCTTTTTCCATCTCCTTTGAAAACTAGTTTTTAGTAGTAAACACCATTTTTAAAGAGTGATTCTCACCGTAAACAATATAAATTTTTTCTATGAAGGATAAAATTCTATTTTTTTTGAATTTAGATTTGTAACTATGATATCTAGCATGTTCATTTGGTTTCATAGTGTTTTACTGAATATTTTTTCTTAATCAAGTTTTGAAGTCAAACCAATTACAATTTAGACATAGGAGGACTGTAAACAACATAACCTTTTTTGTATGTATCGAAATTCAATTTTTATTTTTTGACTCGATCAAGGACATCAATACCTAGCCAAAAAGTATTTTTTAGAATTTTTTTGATAATCTATTATTTTTCCACATGTACAAAACATAGAGCTTGATTTTTCGGTGAAAACCTACATTCACAAGAAATAAAAAAAAATATACTAATGAAATTAAATATGTTTAAAATTATACTTTTTGGGAAGCTTATAATAAGGACTATATTCTTACAAATAATAAATTTTAAATGAATTCATTTGATCACCCAAAAGGTAAATTAAAAGTGGTTTTTTATCAGCATTTTGATAGGTGTAAAGGAGACTTCATTATAGGTATGGTTTAAAACTAGTGGGCTTCTATCCAAGGGGGTTTGATCTAAGGTGGTTTGATCAAATCCTCTTCAATTAGAATCCTTTAAACGAAACTTTTCAAGGCTTAAATCATTATATTTTCTAAAAATATGTGATTTCAACAGAAAATAGGATGTCCCAAAAAGTGTAAACCACTATTGTGGGATCACCCCTATTTATTGCCTAGAATGAAGATAAATGACCAAAAAATAGTTGGAGAGATCACCAATTCATTAGTGATATTCCTTTGAATTTTAATGAGGTACAAATCCCTCTCATTATATAATTTGGTTTTTTGGGGTATGCTTTTGACCAAAAAGTAGAAAAGGAAAGAATAACATTTGTTCATAGCTATGATACAAATGTTATAAGACTTAAGAAATGAATCAAGTGCACAAGTCATAGACTAGAATCAAATACACCAATAGTTTAACTTAAATATTATGGTTTCAACAATATATAAATGTTTATTTAGATTTAAAATATACTCAATTTTGAAAGAAGGTGAATGCAACACAATGAAATATCACATTTACAAAGAAAAGGATATCCAAGTATTTATCCAAGCTCAAAAACGTGTACATAAACACTAAGCATCACATCCAAATCTCCAATGCACATAGATAATGAACTTCTTCACAAATGAGACAATTATATTAATCCTAATTCAATTGATTCTTACTCTTACATCCTTGTGTGATGAGAATCAAAATGTTAGACACTTCAAATATCTTTGCATTGCATATTTATAGACCCTTTTTCTTGAGCTATTTTAGTTTTTATAACTGCCATCTTTAAAGTGGGAGTTTTATAAATTATCACAAAAGTATTTCCTAATGAACTTCCCTAAGTACCTTATGACTCCGTTTTAAAGCATTATAATTACATGATATATATCAATTTAATTTCAAGGCGAGCTAACATGGCGCCACTATATATTTAGTTCCTAAGAGACTACAAGTGTATACATGTAAGGATGATGGCTCTTCATACACCTAAAGACCTATATCTCATAGTCCTTACATTCAATTACACATTTGTTGGACATCATGCGTGAGAGAGGATTTCATAAAATATTTCTATTAATGCTACTTTATTTTTGATAAGAGGTCTAGCAGCTTCATCTTATCATTCATTTCCCTATCTTAATTTAAAAATTTCAGTGGCGTCCTCACCTATTAACTTATGATAAATGGGTTTTCTCATGGATTATCCTCATAGTGTTACAATCGACATCGAATCCTTTATATTAACAAGGGATTGATTTTTTCTCTTCACATTTTAATCTCTATCTTCAACATGTCAAGCAGCTCGAGTGATGCGACTTCGAAAGGGGAATTCCTCACCATTGAGGGCCTAGAATGTAGCTAGGTGCAACAACTAGTGGTTGACTATCTAAAAGAGATTTTCATCATAAGGAATGACATTGAAGGATTGATTAGGAGGATTATAGGGGAGAACTTTCTAGTGCAGGCTCATGTTCATAATTCCACAATCTTGGAGCAATTCATCTACAACATAGTTTATACTTATGGTAAATTTGAGTGAGGTGCTAGGGCCACTAAGAGGCTAGTAAAAGCGATGTTTAGAGCTAGTGTTGAGTGTTCCTCAGGATGTTTGAGTGAGAATCCATAGGAAGGATTAGTTGGAGATGCCATCTGTATTACTACCACCCTCAGGAAGGAAGAAATCAAACAAGCTATTACTCTCTTGCGCAAGGACCTCGAGAGGAATATAATGATTTTTTTTGCATATTATGTAGAATTTTATAAGAATCTCTTTTCTCCCATGCAGATTGAGAGGATTTAGGAGGTAGTGGAAGGAATCTGCATCTTGATTTTCTCTCTCTGTGTGTAGAAAGTATGTATTTGCAACTCTCAAATTAATATAAAATATCTATTTTATTTTTAATCTCTTTGTGTCACGTGATAAATTTTGATTTTAACTTAATAAATTTCATTTTAACAAGTGCACCCTAAACTTGCATGATTCTAATTGGAAAGATACCTTTAGCTCCACTTTGCATGAGGTCTTCAAATTATTGGGCATACAAGGTAAAAAATCCTTCATTTTAGGGCCCTAAACTACCTCAATTTGCATGTATATGGCTTTAAAATCCTCTTAAATCCAATTATATCAATGTGGGATTTAAAAAAAAGCCTAAAATAATTGAAAGCATCACCAAATGAATAATTAGGCCACTCAACTTGTCATCTTAACTCATGAAAACCTATGCATGATGATATGCAAGTGAGAGAAGATAACTAGGTGTTTGAAAATATCCATCTTTTCAAGAGTGGTGTAGAACAACTCAAATGTTAGTAAATGATGCATTCCTTTATATAGCCTTCATTCCTCATGATTAAGTCCTCTTTATTTCAAGAAAGATTACTATCATAGGTCTATTTCTCCTAAGTCTTAATCTAGTCATGAGGACTATCCTTTAATTACAATGACTATCTTATTTTGATTCTCTACCCTAGCTCATAGTCCTCTTTAGAAACCCCTCTTTTTTTATTTGTAAACTATCTACTTGATGTTGCAAGGTGTGTGCCCTTGGAATTCTTGTGCTGTATTATGTACCACTCGGGTTCGTGACATGGCTTAATCACCTCCTATGGATTCATTAACTCTAGTGATTGTATCGGGCATTAATGGGTTGATCTTTTGGTGTAATGAAAACCATCTTTGCAACAATTGGTATCAAATCCTGGGTCACAAGGTTGAACCCCTCACTTGTGCTGGGGGGATTGTTGTGAGGTGTGCACCCTTGGTATTTTTGTGTTGTGCATCACAACACTCAGGTTTGCGACATGGCTTAACTGCCTCTCGTGGATTCATTAACTTTTTCAGTTGTATTGGGAATTAACGGGTTGATATTTTGGTGCAACAAAATCTGTCTTTGCAAAAATTTGTGATATTCCACTTTGAAGAGAATAGTTATGGTCATTTTTTCAATAATTTCTCTTCTTTATTATAAAACTATGACCAATAGACAATATAACCTATGGACTGTTATTTTCTTCAAGTCTACCACATTTTTAAGGTAAGGTCACTCAATGTTGTTACTTTCTTCATGTGATAATCATCCTCTACTAGCCCTGTCTTCTTCATTTGAATCTAAAACAAGGTGTTGTAGATTTGAAGAATTTACTAAAATAATTTCATCACCATACCCAACTGATTCCTTGCCATTATCATCCCAAACTTCATTGTTGGAATATTTTTTAGACATCACTTTCATTTCCTTCACCCCCTTTTTTTTCATGAATAACCTGCACAATACTAGAGTGTTTTCATATATATGAGTTTCTATGCACAAAACCTTTGATACTATTCTGAGACACTGAGTCTAATGGAACTAATATTATCTCTAATTATTTAGTTATATTTCCCTCCAAAATTTCATATTCACTCTTTATATCTTGCCATTCTTTGAGAAAATTTAGGTCAGAAGGTTGGAGAAATATAAAAATAAAGCCTTTTTCATTACATTGAACTTTATGTAGAAGGGCACTCATCTTCTGGCAGAATTTAGAGGTTTCACTTGAGAGTAAAGGTGATGGGAGAGGCACCATAATTTGAGACATAACATGTAATTGTTTCAACTAGGTAATCAATTGGAAGTAGTGAAAGAATAGTATTGATAGTCATGATAGTAGGATTCTTGATGACTTCATTGAATACAAGACTATATAATCCTTTCCTACCCTTAGCATATGTAGTTTTGATAGTAAATTTTGCATATTCTTGGACCATATTTATTATCTTTCATGTTTCTTATTTAAACTTTTTTCCATACCACTATGTGCCCTTGAAACTTTTGAATGGCATGATATCATATGCATTTTCTAGTTGCATTCTCCTCTAGACTAAATCAAGTGGAAATGTAGTTTTTGATGAGTAAATGCCTAAAAGGCTACCACATGCCAAGCTAATTTCCATAGGAGAACCATGAGGCCTTTCAAACTCCTAAAGGATCTAAGAGTCTCATAGGCACAAACACCAATTTCTATATTAGGTCCTACCCTAATAAAGTTGCTCTAGGATTTTGTATAACTCTCCATTCCTTGGTTCCTTGAAATGGTGTAGAGGGAATGTGTGATGTATTTGTAGTTCCAACATTAGCCCATGCACTATCAATAAAATATATCCTTGAATTGACCTCCTTGCATCCATTAACTACCCTTATTGCAAATTTACTCTTGTCATAGTGTATTCTTATGAATGGTAACTCATTCATCCTCACCACTGTATCCATTCCAAGGGGAATGCCATGTCCATGGGTAAGTGTAGGATCATGGGGGTCCAAACTAGACCCTTAAAATGGCAATAAAATTTAGAAAAATAGAGTTAGGAAACTTGACATAAAAATTTGAATAAGTTATTAACATAATTTGAAAAATACGTAACAACAAAATTTGTAGAAAATTGAATGTAGTTTCTAAGATACTATTCCTTTTTTGGGGAAAAGTAAATCTATTTGGTGAAAATTTGAAATTTCAATTCAGTAGTACTAAATTTTTAGGAAAAAATAAAAAAGCAGGTGTATGTCTGACCAACCTAAGTACAAGAAAAAATAATATATTTTTTTGAAAAGTTTTCTGATATAAGTAGAGGACACATGCCCAAATGTGCCACATTTTTTTTGTAATTTTTTTGCAAGTAAATGATTAGTTATGAATTTTTTATTAATTATTTTTAAAAATATTAAAACTTGTTTGTCTGACCACCATAACTTGGTAAAAAAATTATGAAATTCTTTTTTTTCATTTTTTTTAATCCTACAGTATGGGAAGCATAGAATGTGTCACATTTTTTGGATTCAAAAATGTGAAATTGTTTAAGAATTATAGATATTTTTCAATCAACCTATCAATTAGGACTTTAGTCAAAATGTATGTAGAAAATCAATAATAATTATGTATTTAATTCTAAATAATCCATATCTTATATTTTTGGAAAGCTAACAATTTTGTGAATAAACCCTTTTTGTTTCATCAAATTCAAATAAAAAAAGTTGTCAGCCACTTTTTTGTCATATCACCACTTTTTGGACCCCCATGATCCTGCACTCACCCCATACTTTTTTTAAACTCCACATTATAAATCATACCATCATAGTCCTTTATCTCACTATCAAGGTACATTTCTTGGGTCCTTATTGAGGATACATAGTCATAAATGTCTGCCATACATTGAGGTTACTTTCACAAAGTCTTACATAGTCATTAATACTATGATTAAGACATAGTATAGTTGTTAGGATTGATGACAATCTTGATCTTGACTACCATAGATTTCACAATCATAAACTTCTTTATCACAATAATTAATAACTATCTTCCATTCTTCTCATAGGAATGTCACTATCCTTAACTATCTTTTGAATCTTCATAAACTCACAGTCAACCCTAAATCATAGGTCACTTTTAAGGGCTCAAATCATAGTCTTTTTATCATTGTCTTGAATTGTCAACAAGGACTCACAATATAGATAGATGATTGACTGTCACAAGGAAGTCGTTGTCATTTTTAAAAAATCCATACCCACTCATTGAGTATAAATAGTCAGTAAGACTCATTGAGGATAAACAACATTGGTGTAGTCATGTATGAAGGGTTTAGAAATAATAGTCTAAATTGTGCAGCTTAGAGTCAACACAGTGGAAATAAAACAAGAAAGTATTATGAAAATATGAATCTTTATTGAATTGGCAATATTACATGCAACATATGCCTCGTGGGTGAATAACTAGGGCTCACAAGCCTGCCACAAGGGCATTCGGCATTACAACTAGTCAAAGGCCTTATTAAAGTTCCTCAATGGGGTGATAAAAAATATTGAATCCTAAACTATCTCTAACTTGATGAATTTTTTTCCAGATGATTAAAAACAATCTTAAATATGATTCTCTAGCTCTAACAAAGATCCACGTCAGCCTCAAGGGTTTACAAAACTCGATGAATGATCACACATGAAGTTTAGCCTTAAAATATGAGAGATAATCCTTCATGATATGAAACGTCTTGTGAATATCCAAGATAGATACCATTAGACCCAAAATGCTTGTATGATGTCCTATTAAGCTCCACATGTTCTAGAATAGGTTTGCACTAAGAAATCTAGACTAGGTCGGCCCAAAATGCTTTGATTGTGAATTACAATGAGCTTTTGAGAGCTATCACTTTTGGTAGCAAATGAAAATGATCTAAAATCTGGATATAATGTAGATGACCTTGTGTAGATGCTATATCCTACTCTACAAGCTAAGAAATGACAATGCAGTGAAATAAAAAATGAAATACTAAAACTGCTATTGAATGAAATGCAAGAAAATAAATGTTTTTGGTTGATACAAGATTGCTTTACAACCGGGGATGCTCCTGCATCAAACATGGTATTTAGTCTTCATTACAAGGCATTAATTTTTACTCGTTGCTACAAATATCAGTCCTTGTCACATTACAGTGATTGACCACAACTCTAAAGGTATTCATTTCAAGGTCATTATCCTTTCATTATTCATGATAAAATCTTCTCCTCACTATGACATGCAATTTAATGGGCTATCCTCTGTATGCCTTGACTATCCACTAGTCAATGCCCTTCATCATTCTTAACACTTGGAGGAAAATAGTATATTGACTATATGCATCAAAACATATTAACTTGAAAGGAAACCTTACTTAACCTAGATTAACCAAAATTAGTTATGTTCAAACAAAACCATTAACTAGTTCTTTGAAATAACTTCATTTTCTCATTATTTTATAATTTTTCACATGCTTATGAGCAACCAAAAGGAGGTGGAGAGATGGCAACAATTATTGGAGAATGAAAAAAAATCCACCTACCTATTCATATTGATCATACATGATGTTTTGAATTAAAAAGGTAAGATGAATGGATCCTTATTCATTTGTAGCTTCATTCGTGGGTGCAAGCATGACTTGTAGTGCTTTGTTGGAATCTCTCTTAGATAGATATTTGATAGGACATCCTATTGAAAGGATAAAAATTGAGCTCTCCTTACTGGTCTCTTCCTTATGCACTATTTTCTCATCATCTTGTTGATTGGTTTGCTTCATTTCTAGTGACTCATTTGAAAACATGGCCACTTCCACATTTTTCTCTTGTTGCTCATGATTTCCTTCTATCAAAGGTACTATATTTTTATCTAATTTTGAAACAAATACCTCAAGATCATCCCAAAATAGGTCTTCTTCAACCTATTCTTTTCTTTTCTATATGAGGGAACCAATTTTGAACTCATGGATTGACCTATCCTCATGAACTTTCTCACCCTCTAGCTACTCCAAAACTTGTGATGATATTGAAGTTTGTATACTTTCTTCATCCTCCTCATTGAATGAAGGAAGTTCATCAAATAAAATTGTGAAATCTTGGTTTTCATGACCTCTTTCTTGCTTTTCAACTTGTTTCTCTAGTTGACCATGCTCATCCGCCTCTTATAACAGGTCTGATTTTTCATCTTGTTCTTCATGTGCAAGTGTATCAATGGCCAAAAAAATTTCCTACTTCTCTCCAAACACCTCTTCTTTTTGCTCACTAAACTAGTTGTGTTGATAAACAATGGGTCCACCTTTGTAAAGGAAAATGGTATTAGAAAAAGAAGACTGATCATAAAAGTCTTGTTGATCTTATTAAGGTCATATAAGCTTTAGAGATGTATTCTCTTGATTAGGTTCAAAATCTTGTAAAAGATGGATGCTCCTAAAAATTCAAATTTCAAGCTCAAGAGACTGATTTGAAGATGTAGACGGTTTACCTTGCCCAAATTTTATAATTTCATACTTGAGAAACTCTTCTTTTGTAGGATGATCTAGATTGTAAGAAGTTGATTGGGCATCCAACCTTTGTACTTTGGTAAGAAATAACCTCATTTTTTCTTGCTTAACAACAAACTTTCTTGCAAGAGACTCTTCATATTACTTTCTTTGTATCTCATCTTCTTGTTGGAATTGGTAAGTCGAGTAAGCAAACTCTTCCTTCTTATCTTCTTGATCCTAATAATCACTTGTTTCATAGGAGGTTCTTGATTTTAGCACTATATAAGTCACCATTAGACAATTGTCTAAAACTTCTTCATGCTTGTGTGATGTTCTTCATGTTCCTCTTTTTGGGACATTGTTTTGGTTGGAACCTTCTTAGTCATTCACATTGGTTTGAAGGATTTTTTAGTCCTTCATTCACTTTTCTCTCTTTTGGAGAGGAGTTTTTCCCATGAGGTTTTCTTATTTTTCTTTAGTTGTGAGAGATTAGATGTTTGTACATAGGTACCTCATTAGGTTTTGTTTGTTGAGACCCATCGTGCATTCTTGGTTTTGAGGGTTTTTAGCTACTCTATAAGTTCATCTTAAGGGGTTGTTAGAGTAATCATGAATTAGCTAATAATTAATTAATCTTTAATTGATTTTTATTCTAATTCATTTCATGCATTTATGCTAAACTTAGGAATGTTTTTATTCTTTAATTAGTTGAGTTATTATTAGATCATTCTGTCTTAGTGCATGAGATGTTGACACTTGTCATTGTAATGGAGTGAATTGCACCCCTCACAAATTCCTCATTTGCATCCCATCATCTTAGAAAAATTAAATTTGACAATGCATTTCCACTTCATCCACTCGCTTTCTACCCACTTAGCGGCTGCCTGTAGTGTTAGTGGGGGATTTTTTTTGGGGATAATAGTGTGGTGTGTAGACATCTATGTGGCATGCTGCCATCCTAACATGATTCCTACCTTTGGAATTTGCAGATGCTAGTGCCTGACTGGGATGCTAGCGTGTCATGCTGTCATCCGTATTTTGCACTAGAGTCCTCTAGCAGAGAGTTTTCAAGGTCTCAGTTTTGGCTTGGGAATTCACTCACCTGATTCCCTAAACTTCCTAGTTTTGCAGAAGGATAGTGGTAGATCAATAGCCCTTCCTTTTCACCCTCCTAAAGTATTAAACTTACCTTAAACAAACCTTAATGTGAGGTAGATTAGGGTAGCTGATCGTTCTAAACCCTCTTGTGACCTGGGGTTTTAAGTGTTCAGTCCCCCTCTATATTTTAGTGAACTTGATGTGAACCTTGTGATATCTATTTATTTTTGTTGAGGTTCTCATCCTCATGTTTGTACAGGTTGTGAGCTTGCATGTTGTGAAGATTTATGAGCCTCACAACTCAATCTACAACCTTTGGGTATGTAGTTAGAAGAAATACGTGACATCGACATTTGGGAACAGACTTTATGAGGGTCACTTTCGCTCTTGCCTCTTAGGAGATTGTGTTAGCATCAGAGGTGAGTTACTTTAATGAAACCACTCGTGACCCTACACCTCCTGCTTCCCCTTCACCTCCACCTCTGGATGAAGGCAAAGCCGTACCTATTCCTACAAAGCATCTCATGGATCTAGATAGGGGGCTATTGAATCTTGAAAATCACTTAGAGAAAGATCAAAGAATGGATAGGCCCATAAGGGTTGCAAATGAGATTAGGTATATGTTAGGCAAAGACCAGACATGAATAGAATTTCTCTGTGGCATTACCAATTTAGTAGAAGCATACATCCCATCTTACAACCCTTGGTCAAGCATTACCCAAGGTCATAACCATGACACCTATGAAAGATAGATTAGTGTCTTGATGTCCATGAATTCCATATGCATGGTTGAAATGGGCCCTTCCATCAACATCTCCACTCCTGATTTTCCCCCTACTATAAAATAAAGTAGGATAACTCTAGGATTTGAATTTATTCCTCTTGGAGGCAACCCTACTTTTAGCAATAGAATTTTGGTGGAATGGAGGCTGGTGGTTCTGGTATGTCTAGTGATGGATTTGCTAGAGGTCACGGTGGTGGCTATGGTGGTGGCTTCGGTGGTGGCCATGCAGGTGGGCCTACTGGTGGTTTTGGCGGTGGTCATTACGGTGGCTCCAGAGGTGGTTCTGGAGGTTGTTCTAGTGGTGTTGGTTCTAGGGGAGGTTCCACTAGTACTTTTTCATCCTCTGACCATATTTTGAATGCCCTTGTCTAGAATATGGGTCAAATGAAAAACCAGTTAGCGAATCTATCTCAAGCCTCTGCCTAGCCTATCTTTTAGCTTTTCTTCTGACATAGCCCACTATCGGTGACAATTTTGAACACTCCCTTCCCTCAGGGGATGGAAATTCCTAAGTTTGAAAAGCGTGGTGGTAAAGAGATCCCCAAGAACATGTATCAACTTTTAACATGATGTGTACATATTTATTTCACCATGATGCTCTGATGGAAAAATTCTTTCCTCAATCCCTCAAGAATACAACACTTGAGTGGTACTGCTCCTTGCCTAAAAATTCTATATTTTTATTTGATGAACTTGTCAATCAGTTTCTCTAACAATTCCAAGCTAACATCAATCTAAAGATGACCTTCTTGGATCTTGTCTGACGTAAGAAGGGAGAGCACGAGAAGATCATTGATTTCATTGTGCGATACCAAGCTCTCTTTTCACAAATCTCTTACCCACTACCTGATTCAGATGTACATAAGGTGTTTATAGGCAACATGTAGCGATATTGGTAGGAGAAATTCTCCTTGATGAAATACCCTTATTTCACACATCTATGTGTTGCATTGCAGTAGTACCAAAAAATGGTTGTTCAATTTGGGGGATCCTCCTCACGCTCCCATTTTGAAGGAAGATCTATAGTATCAATCTTAGGAAAGGGAAAATATGTTGCAAATGTAGTCACCATGACTAATGATTGAGGCCTCAAGCACAATAGACAGTTCACCAAACTATCTGAATCTTATTCATCTATTGTATAAAAGTTATTGAAGCGTATAAGATTTTAACATTAGAAGATCCTTGAACTCTAAGAGAGCCTTACTAACTGGTATGATGAAAATGCATTCTACTAGTACTATTGTTTCCATGAGCATGATACTAAATGTTGTATGTGCTTGTGTCATGAGATACAGGATTGCACCGATGATGGTACCATCCATCTTGATGGTAAGAAGTAGAATGAAAATAAGTTAGTGGATAAGGTGAATAGTGAATTGTATATTTATACGGACCCTTTTCTGTCTCACTTTGCAAACATAATTATTGATCCTTCTGATGCTTCTCCCAAGGCCTCAACATACATAAATGTGGTCTCATTCACTCCTAGTCCCCCCCTTAGCCTACAACTAGCTCACCAGATGTAACTTTTACATCACAAGACTTACCCATGAATAATGAAGCCTCTCCCTTATATATTCCCGCTCGCCTCAATGGAAACATGGTGGTAGGAGTCCTAGTCGACCCCACGAGTTGAGTGAATGTTATTAAAGTGGAGACTTTGTGGCTAAATTCATTATAGAGGGGGGAATATGAGAAGATGAAAACTACTATACATACTCATGATGACCTCTCTCTTGCTTCGTATGGTTGTATAACTCTTTCCATCCTAGTAATACCTAGGGCTGTGGATACTACTTTCGATGTCATTCCAAAATCTGATTTATTTAGGGTGAAATTAGGCATCCCTTGGCTAGCTTCCATGAACAAAACCACTTTCATCATTCATAAATGTTTGAAGTTCTCTCACAAATGTGTCATGCATGTCATGCATGACACTCTATATTAGCCATTGGTATCTTATGGGGGTTATTCCTTGGATCATTTTTGTTCTTCCCCAATTGGTTTGCTTCATCCCAAAATGGATGCACTTTACCAAAATTACATTAAATATAAGACCAAGGACAAGGTGCATCCAAAAATGACTCACCCTATGACATAGTAGCGAGCTGCCTCTTCCTCTTGAAAGGGGAAGGGGAAGCCTGCTCAATCTCAAGGATCTTCTCCTTCTTCTTTTGTTGTTCCACTTGTTGCTTCCTCTCACTCCACTATGGTTCCATTGACTTCCACTCCTATGCATTTGCTAAGGAGTCTGATGGTGCATTCCTGGAAAAAGGCTAAGCATCAGGAATTTGAAATTCCCATCTTACTCATGGTACCTTGGCCCATTTTGTATGGTAAGGGGAAGGGTCCTCATGGAGCACCTTCTGCATCTTGGCATTTGCAGCCTCTTACTACTCCTACCTCTAAGGTAGTGAATGGGAAGAGGTGCTCCGCTAAGGCTCTCGAGCCTGCTCCCATTGCTGTAGTTGCATCTTCCTCTCCATATCTTCCTTTTGTTCCTATCCAGGAGTCACTCCCTCTATCAAAAATGGTTGTGATGGATACTCAGATGGCTAAACATGAGTCTTCCATCCCTTCTCAAGCTATACCCTCTAGCTTTTGGAGCTGTAGGAACTACCTTGCATGTGAGTGCAAGCATCAGAGGAAGGCTCTATCCATTGATTAGGCTGCCTTGTAGAAGAAGGAAGTGGAGCCAAGAGCTCCTGCTTTGACATCTTCTATTATGTCCTCCCCTTTCACTCCTTCTGCTTCAGTTCCCTTAGCCTTAGTCTTGCTTTTGGCTCCCCTATGAGCATGAACAATCCTCACCGAAGAGGGTGCAAGTATTCATTGCTCCTTTGCCTAAGACTCCCGTTTTGATGTCCCTTTTAGACATCTTGCCCTTTTTGAAACCTGTGGACATGCTAAATACCTTAGTGGTGTCCGTCATGGTTTTCTCCTCTTCCTCCTCACCCTCTACTTTATCTATGGGGATCTCACATCCCCATGAAGTGAAAGATGAAGGATGACCCTGCTTGCAATGGGGCTCAAAAGAAGGGTTCACATTCTTCGAAGGGTGATTCTTCATTGGCTTCCGTCGTCCTAGTGATAGAGGTAGCCTCGACGTCCCTAGAGTTCATCATTTCTCCCGAGTCTTTCAATGAGCCTAGTAGTGGATCTCAGGTGCCACCTCCATTTCCTACTGAGTTTGTGAATGAAACTCTTATAAAGTGCATGTTCAACTCTGTAGATGATGTCCTGACCCTATTGGTGATCTTTACGATATCGTTGACGTTCACCTCATAGGAATTGAGTGGAGAAGACCTTGAGGGGCCTTCTTCCTTGGCTCTTATTATAGGAGGGTTGAAGAGTACCACTTTGATATTCCACCCTTGTAGGCTCATCTTCCCTCCCCTTATGATGATCTATATTGGGATAATGATGACCTCTTGGTTGATGGGAATTAGGGGGGCACCTCTTCTTTATCTGTAGATTAGATGGTGTGTGTGTGTGTTGTGTTCCCCCGTTCTTGTTTTATATGTTACTGGATGACCCTTGTCACCCTCGTAGGTGCTTAGATACAAGAGTGTCTTTGTGTTGTAAAACTTCCTCTATTTGTCACATCATTCTTCTCTTGTCATACCTTTTATTTTTGACAATTGGGGATGATGCAAAGTGTTTGGGGCATTTAGGCCTCCCTTCCATGTTGACCCAGTTTTTTATTTTTATTTTGTTTTCATGTGCTCTTCTTCACATGGTTTGATATAGTAGGGGGTTGATGACAGTTCATTTATATATTATTATACTTATCTATACCTAGCAATGGAAAAAGTATCCCTTTAATTTTTCTTGCTTGTTTGGGCCCTCGTTAAATTGAGTTTAATGTTGTCTTGATTTAGTGTTGTAATGTGCTTGACATGTTCACATTAGGTCTTGGATCCTTGTGAACTAAACAAACTTAATCACGCCTTATTTAGAGTTTTGTAAAGTGTTGTAACACACTTTCACACTTTTCTAAGGTTGTCATTAATAATTGGGCTTCTTTATGCTTTAATTAGACTTATTTTGCATCCACAAGCCTCATTTTATGCATTTTTTTGAGGATGATCCTGACACAAATCAACATCCAATCATAATTTAGGTTTTTTAGGTTGTGTGGCCCAGATTTGGTGGTCTGGAACTCATATGCCACCTTGGGCGTATGGGTCCCACCTAGGGTTTCGGGTGTCGATCTGGATTTTACACCGTTCTAAGCATTTTTGAAAATTGTCCCATAATTTATGCCTAAAGGGACTCATACACCACCTTGGGTGTATGAGTCCCATGTGGCAAAAAAATAAAACTAATTCAAATTCTTGGTGATATTTTACCCTCCTAGATCTAATGTTAACTTGTAGTGTTGTAATTTTGAGATATTTAGCATAATAAAGTATAAATACAAGTTTCTTTACCTCATTTTAACCCCAAAGCATTCAAGTATTCATGCATATAGAAAATTTGAGTTCATAAGAGAATTCAAGGGTAGATTATCAAGTGTTTTAGAGAATTATTCAAGCATCAAGCATCATGTCAAAGTCATCATGCATCATGTTTATTTTTGCGTTAACAATTGTGATGTAGGGTTTTTATGATTCAAGCTAGAATTTAATTCAAGATCCATCATATTCAAGAAAGAGTAAAGATCTACATCCATTGGAGCCACTTTGTACATGTTTACAACACTTTATTGCTAGGGTTTGGTGAGTTGCAACATCATATTTTTTTCATTCATCATTCTCCATTCCTATTTCATTTCATTTCAAGGTTTGATTATCAAAATAGGGTTTGACCAAGGAAAACACCTTTCCACCAACAAAACAACATTTTCCCCTCTCTCTAGTGTGTAATTTGCAAGTTTAGGTTGAAGAAAAATTGAAGAGAAAACTTGGCGAAAGTTTTCAAATTGTTCAAAAGTTGTCAAAGTTGTCACCTTACATTGAAGATCATCAGAAGACTTCTACAGATTGCAAACCAGGGTTTCGGATCCGAAAAGTAATTGGGAAGTACATAGTAGACATTGAAGACCAGATTTAGATTTTGAAGTTCTAGAAAACCCTAACTAGAATGATACGCCAGTTTTCGTGTATGAGTTCTAGTATAGGTAATTTTCCAAGTTTTTGCAGTTTTAGACACCCATTTGCTAGATTTCAACTTCTACACAGAAACCCTAATCTGGGACTAAATCACCCAGACTGGAGTATGAGTCCTAGTAGGCCTTAAAATTAGTATTTTTAGCATTTCAAGCCTTCATTCAGTCATCTTCATATTTCCAGGTGCACACATTTCTTCTTGCAACTTTCTATTTTGATTTACATACATTTTTAGGTCCTTTAGTGAAAGATTGCATTGCAATAGGTTTAACTATTAGGTTTTACATTTCATTTATCTTTCCAAGCCCTAGCTTGGTGGTGAACCCCTCATTAGTTTACAATTAGACCCTAGGATAGTACTATTACAAGATTTCTTTCCCCTTTGCATACTTTAGATTGAGATCTTTAGGGTTTCTCTTCAATGAAATAATGGTAAAGTGGGTTTTCTCTATGTCCTAAACCATATGAAAGTAAATCTATTTTTCATTGTTTCATTTTGGTGAACCTACATTTAGAACACATCATTTCTAATTTGGAGTGCATTATCATCCTAGATCTAGCTTGCATTAACTTTGTATTAGGATTTGCATTAGTTAATTGGCATTCTAGGGTTTATAAATATTGCATTAGTAAAAAGTGCATATAGCTTGCATTTTCACATCTCAAATCATATAAAATATGCATTTTCACTTAGGTTATAACTCATACAAACTAAAAAGCATAAAAATCACTATATAGGAGAAAATTTGCACCCCTTATGAAAATTCCCCTTTTACCCTTCCTCAGTTTAGAAAACCAAATTTGAAGGCTAAACTCCACATAAGCCCGCTGCCTTCATTCCACTTGGCAATTGTTTTGTGTGTCGGTAGAGGAATAACTGTCGGGGACACCAACACGATGCATAGATGTTTGCGCGGTGCACTTACGTCCCTGGAAAATTCTTGCGTTTAGAGCCTACATAGGTATTACACTTCCCATTGGAGGTTGATTTGTAATGCCCCCTTTGACTAATCGACCTGAATATGGTCGTTTCTTCATTCTCTCCTTCAAATTCACTCATTCTTCATCCTTTTAATCTTCTTCACATCACTTCAAGCAATCTTCTTCACAAGATTAAGCATTCTCTTAGCATCCATCACTCTCAAGCAACACTTTGCACTCCATAGCAACAACAACACTCCATAAAATCCGTAGAGCAAGTGTGGAACCAACACCATTGTAATAGGGGCTTGAGTCCCCTCATTTTCTCCTCCACTAGCTAGTGAGTTCTTAGTGGAGGTGGTAAGCTTTCTACTCCTCTCTACGATTTGGTTGAGTAGCATAACACTGTTTTGTAGTGCTTTTGTGTTCTTTACTTCATTTCCTTCTTTATCAAATATTTCTCCATTATTGCTATCTTAGTTGTCCGTGGAGGTGGAAACACCAAATTGGGGGTCTAACTGAGGTAGGTCCATATACATCCACCCAAAATTTTTCCTCTTTATTGTGTGTAGGTGGGCGTGCTACTTGAAACTAGCTAGCAAACATGCTTCTTTGGGAGATCATTCTTGTCACCCTAGCATTAATCTACTTATTTTATCATATTCATCTATACATTTTGTATTTCATAGTGTTGTTTTGTTCTCCTAAAAACCATTAGCTAGGATGTTAGTCCATTTTCTAGTGTTTAACCTTGTCTTTTTAGTCCTCTAGTCACATGAACGACAGCGCACCTGAGAGACACCAGTGCACCGCACTGTCATCTCGGAACTGTGCTTTCGTCCTTAGGTAGAGAGCTTCATGAGGCATAGTGTTGAACCCAAAAACTGGCTCACCTATCCCCATTTCGAGTTTCAGGTTTATAGAGTAATCGAAGGACCTTATAGTCCTCATTATTCTCATCCTTCATCTCCTAAACATCCTTTTAGTTGAGGTAAGTTAGGGCAGCCTTATGCTCTTGGCTCTCTGTGACCTAGGGCCTTGAACGTGGTTGGTCCCCCTCTCTTACAATCACCTAAAATTTATTGAAAATTGTGCAAAAAACCCTCACTAGGACTCATATGTCCCTCTGGGTGTTTTGGTCCTAGTGTAGATTTGAAACTACCTTTTAAAGAATTAAAAATATTATTTTGCACTTCTGTTTGTTGTCATTAGTTAGTTGTTTCAGTTGGTTGAGTTTCTGTTACATGCATTTCACTAAATATATCTTAAATTGGTTCATTTCATGCATTGCTTCATTCTAAATTTGCATTTACAACATTTCATTTTCAAATTGTGGCATAGTGTAATCAGTAAATTACCTTGTTTGAAATCTAAAAATTACATTTACACATTTCATTGTAGGTCTTTATATTGTATTTAAGTATCTTTCCATTTTAAATTTTCATAGATTACTTTTCACAAATGTTAGTATCCATCTTTTCCAAGTTTTCAAAGAAAAAGTTAGTCAATAAGCATGTTAGTCATTCATTCAATACATTTCCTAGTTATGTGAGTCTCTTAGTGCAAGAAAGTGAAAATGTTAACGCTTTCCTTAAACTTACACCCCCTCCTATCTCTCCTATTTTTGGGAATGATGTGATAGAAGAAGATGAAAATATAGACAATCTTGATGATCATAGTTTCTCTTCTCCTAATACCTCTCCTACATGTGATGAAGGTATTTTGATGTTAGAAGATGCACTCATTGAGAATCATGAAATTGTTGAAAGCTCCTCTTCTATAAACTCTCCTACATTGGAAGATATTATAGCACAAGAGAATGAAATCATAGACACATTTCTAAATATCACCTTACCTACTTTCCACTCTCCCTTTGCTTGTGAGAATGATTTAGTGGAAGAAGATGAGATTGTAAATGATGAGGATGTGTTGGTGTTAGATGATCAAATCTTTAAGGTCTATAACAACCCTCTTTATGATCCTTCCCCTACTGATCCTATTTTGGAAGACATTAGGGAAGAAAGGAATGAAATCATAAATGATCATGAAAATCATACTTTTCCTTCTCCTAGTATCCCTCCTAGTTGTGAAGAATATACTTTGATCGATGAAAGTCATGAGAATCTTAGTTGTCCCTCTTCACCTAAGGAAACCCTTATTGAGCAAGACAATTCAACCATTGATCATTCCCCTACTTGTGATGAAGTCATTTTAGAAGAACCAATCTTTGAATGTCAAGAATAGATAGTTTTCAATTCTCCTAAAAACTCTCCTCTTAGGGAAGATATCATAGTGGAAGAGGATGAATTTTTTTTGGATTCCTTAGATAATGGTGAAAAAATGATACTAGATTTCCCTTTATTAGAAATACATCAAACCAAGACCGTTGAGGTTATGAATACAAAAGTTTCCATTAGATCCCCCTTGAATATTGGACCTCCTACATAGCCTGTAGGCCATCCTTTGAACCCTCTAATTCTTTACCCACCCTCACAATGACTGCAAACTGAAAAAAACCTGAACTTATCCTTTACCCACCTAAGAATAATGTTTCGCAGCAATGAAGTCATAATATTGTTTCTCATACATATAAAACTAGAAACAATTTGCAACCAAGACAAACACCTTCAACATCCCTCCCATTTCCTAATCCTATCTTTCCTGGTCTTCCTTGTTTGCCTACACAAAGTGGAAAGGGGTATGATCTTGTTGAACAACTCAAGAAGACTCCTGCTAAGATATCATTATGGGACCTTATTCAAGCCTCCCCTCATTATCACAACATGATTCAAAGTGCTTTACAACAAGTTCCTATCCCTTCTAATGTGCAACCGAATGACATAGTAGCCCTGATTCAAGGAATAAATGTTGAAATTATTTTAAACCAAAGTGAGCTCCCTCCTTTGGAAGTGCAAAAAAAGCAGAAGCTTTCATAATAATATATCAGAATAAAAGAACAAGGATAAAGTGAACCCTTGTAGATAATGGATCAGCCCTTAATGTGTGTAGTGTAACCCTTTTGGATAGGATTTTTGTGGATAAATACAAAATTCAACCTGAATCTTTATCTATTAAAGGATTTGACAATGTAGGAAAACAACCGCTTGGTGTGATCACTTTTCCTATTACAACAAGAAAGGTCACGTTAGAAACATTGATCGATGTTATGCCTCACGATATTTCATATAACCTTCTTTTAGGTAGAGCATGGATTCATGCAATGAATGGGGTGCCTTCTACTCTTCATCATGTAATGAAGTATGTCTACAAAACAAAGTGTACACACTTGAAGTTGATCCTAAACACAATGGTTGTTTAAACATTGAGAAAAATAAGAAAAATCCTTTGAAAACATTAACACCAACTACACAAGTAGAAACTGTGCAACAAAAAGACAAATAAAAACATATTGAGGAAATCACGAAGCTATTAGAAGATAATTTGGGTTCCTTATATTTCAAACCAACATTCATGGGCGAATACAAGATCATAAACAAAGAATTTGTAAAGGGAAAAGAAAAAGTAGTAATGTCAACACAAAATTTGAAAGCATCCACCTCAACTACTTTAGAAGATCAAACAATTTATACAACAAACTTTGAAAAAATTGATTATGAACAACCACTGAATCTAAAAGAAATGAAAGAGCTTTATGAAAAAGGTTATGAACTCATGAAACAACTTGGTTATAGTGGAAAAGGATGTGGTGCTAGAGAACAAGGTATCCATGTACCTATAGAGCCTCAAACGTAAGTAAAGACTAGTGGTCTTGTATATTGTCCCTAAAAAGAATGAAACAAGCCTTCACTCAATATCAACACTATTACAAAAGATTCCTCTAAGTGAACTTTAACATTAGTGCATCCTGAATTGATAGAAACTAGTGGTCTTGATGGTTATCCTTTGCAAGAAATAAAACAAACAAAGAAATCTCCACTTAATGTCAATGTCATCATGCAAAACACTAATGATTTGAATTCATTAGATTTTACACCCTCCTGGAAAGGAGAGAACAAAATATCACAATCTAAAGAGTCTTGTGTAAGTATGAAATATTGTACTAAGCAAGAGATATCTTTGTCACAAAATAAAGGAAAACCTTCTACTATTGATCAAGAGAGTATCTTGTTGAGACTCCTCCAAGATTGTTTGATATCCCTTCCACCAAGAACATGAAAGAAATTTTACTACAAGAGTTGATTTTGCGCATATCATAGAGTTCATGGTCATTCTACTAATGAATGTAAGGCTTTAAGTAACAAAATTCAAAATCTTAAGGAGTGTAGTGCTCTTCCTTATGTGGTGGCACTTAATTCCTCTAATCGATATTGATTTTCACTATAGCATCTTTCTCATCATCATTTTGACTCATCCTTCTCTCGAGCTAAGTGGGGGCAAGGGGTTAGGTAGCCTTGTCCTCATATGTCACTTGTCATTGTCTCTTTTGGCTAGTTGATCAACTTTCATGTATATATAGGAGCAAGCTTGGGATGTGGACGACATGCCTAAAGTTGGCTCACATGTGATGTACTGAGTTATGTATTTTTGGGAGGGCAAACCCTTCCCTTTTCACGACGTAGCTTATTGGAAAAATATGACTTGGCATAGGGATTTCCGAATAAGATCTCACGTCTTCTTCTACTTTAAAGCAATTCCTCACAGTAATGGTGTTAGCAACCACTTTAAAGTGGGGGCATACATTGACACTCATGTTTCACTGTGCGATTTTCTTTATTCTTGCAATGCATCCTTTTCTTGGTGGTGTCATTGGGCTTGATATCCTTTGAGAGTGTGAAATTTCTTTGACTTTTCCTCTCTTGGAGACATTGGGCACAATTTCCCCTAAGAAGAGACCTTACACATGAACTAAGAAAAATCCCTTTGAACAAACCTTACACTATTTTGTATTTATAAAATTTTAGTTATATGGACACCTTGCATAATACACTTTGCATGCTTGTGAAGCCATCTTGTTTTTTCATGAGTTCTAAGAATACAAAGCTTTTCTTGCCTCATGATGCTCGAAGTTCATTTTTGCGTGGCATCTTATCAAATTTATCAAGAGGTATAACTTTGGTATGGTTTGTTGGGAAGCCCATTTGAGGCATGAATTTCCCATAGCTACTCACATGTGTGTGTGAGCGCATACCGTCCATGTGTGTATGGGTCTCACCTTCTTGGATTACTCATCCAACAAACAACCTGAAGTTTTGTTGCCTCAGAGTGAGCATGCATTTTTTAGAAAAATAGCCTAGATTTGATCCACATCGTGATGGAAAAATGGTCGAAGCTTGATCCACTCCTATTTTTCCTTTATTCTTCTTTTCTATTTGTCTAAAGTTGGTAGTGCATGCTTGTGCCTTGTTATTACTCTTTATATCATTTTCATGTGTTTCCTTTTGTGTCTATGTTGGTTTGTCATAGGATCTTGATCTTGGGGGCTTGATCACCCCTCTTGATTGTTGTCATCCCATCTTACCAACATTGGTACATTTGGGCCCCTCTTAATGTGCGTGGTGTTGATGTTATAGCGACGAGAGATATCTTTCTCTTGAATTTAAATAATAAATGATGAATAAAGAATTCCAAGGCAATTTAGACTTGCTATATATAAATATTACTTTAAATTTGTAAGGCCGACCTAGGATGAAAAGTTGCCTTGGTTCTTGAATAAGGCCGACCCTTGTGAAGATTCTCCTTGCTTGTGAAGAGGAACCTTACATTATATATATAGAAGGTGATGATCATTTCATTTAATCATCAATCAATTCATTCTCAAGACAATTCACAATTCAAGAGGGAGTTTGCACTTTTGCAATAGATCATAATATTGCTTTAGGTAGATTGACATCAAGGAGAATTCATTGTAATTGTACATTCTCATCTAGGAGAGGTGCTATGTTTTATTATTTTAGATCGGCCTAGAGTTTGGCCTTGATTGTAAGTAGATTTCTGCTCTTTTATATAATATATATGAGATATACTTCTTGCTAGGTTTTTTCTCCCTTGAGAAGGAGGGTTTTCCCAGGGTATATGCTATGTTCTATTGTTCATGTGTTGTATTTCTGCTTTCTGTTCAATTTGATCCTAAAAATAACATGGTATCAGAGCGTGTCTAAGAAAAGATCCGATCAGATTTGGTTAAACAAAAACTCAGTCAGGAAGTAATGATTGAAGCCACAGGCTTGTTCGATGCACAAATAAATGTTCAATGTGGTTGCAGTAGTGATGTATGGAGTGACGACTCTTGTGGTGTTCGTTGATTCATTGATTAAGGGTGGCTTAACACTTCGTGGCATTTCTTGTATGTCGTATTCTCTTTGGCTATGTGGAAGGAAGTCGTGATGATTTATTTTCACTCTTTTGATTACTTAAACTCTTTCATCGCATGAGTGTGGGTGCATTGATTCATAATGTGATCTCAAGATTTAAATGGAGTCTTCAATCTTAGATAAATGGTCGATTCATATTCCCACTTTCTATAAGGCCGAGATCGAGTGAAGGTGGTGAAGATGAGACAAAACTATAGGTCTAGCTCATTGGTGTACCAACATAAAGAGATAAGCATTTTATGCTTGTACCTTGAATTAATTTTATGTAGTTATTGATTCATGCAATAACATTGGAATAGTGAATCATGTATGCTTCTAGCATTGGTATTTCTCTTTAGGATAGTTTAGTTCTATGAACTATTAGTAATCTCTCTATAATGCTTCCAAGACAGATCGAGGAGAAAAAGGATGATGAGAGACTACCTAAGGAATTCAAGGGAGGAAGAGTTTGAGGCATCTTGTGAGGAATTCATGCAGGATGAAGAGATAAACATAACTGGAGACATCTCTCAAAGAGGAAGAACCTATATAGATTGCGATCAGTTTCTTTGAAGAGGAGGAAATGACATTCAGAGGGAGTGTGACAAACCAACAGAGGCAACCTTGGATGAGGAGGTTAGGAGGTTGATGCAAGTACTTGGAGCTTCAGAGGGAGTCACATCATTATGAAGATTTGTGTAATGTATATTTCTCCGTGACAGAGAAGTATGAGGTGAAAGCCCTTGTTAGTGTATATTTCTCTATGATGAAGAAGTATGAGGTGAAAGCCCTTGTTAGTGTATATTTCTTTGTGACGAAGAAGTATGAGGCGAAAGCCCTTGTTAGTGTATATTTCTCTGTGATGGAGAAGTATGAGGTGAAATCCCTTGTTAGTGTATATTTCTCTGTGACAGAGAAGTATGAGGTGAAAGCCCTTGTAGTGTATATTTCTCTGAGATGGAGAAATATGAGGTGTGAGACCTTGTTTATCTTTGAGACTAAGATGATACATCATGTTGAGAGACTCCATGATGACATCACGTTGAGAGACTCCATGATGAACCCTTTGTACTCTTGTTTTTCCACACATGGGAGTAGCCATGGTGGACCTCATGTTGAGAGACTCCATGATGACATCACATTGAGAGACTCCATGATGGTCACTTGTACATGTGTTTCTTTCCACACATGGGAGTAGCCATGGTGGGCGTCATGTTGAGAGACTCCGTGATGAAACTTTGAGCTTTCCACAAATGGGTGTAGCCATTGTGGGCATCATGTTGAGAGACTCCATGATGTGGATATCTAGAAAGATACCTCCCTAGCTAAGAGGGAGTGTTGATGTTATAGCAGCAATAGATATCTTTCTCTTGAATTTAAATAATAAATGATGAATAAATAATTCCAAGGCTACAAGTCAGACATGCCATATATAAATATTATTTTAAATTTATAAGGCCGACCCAGGATGAAAAGTCACCTTGGTTCTTGAATAAGGTTGACTCTTGTGAAGAGTCGCCTTGCTTGTGAATAGGCACCTTACATTGTATATATAGAAGGTGATGATCATTTCATTTAATGATCAATCAATTCATTCTCAAGACAATTTTCACTTCAAGAGGGAGTTTGCACTTTTGTAGCAAATCATAATATTTCTTCAAAAAGATTGACATCAAGGAGAATTCATTGTAATTATAAATTTGCATCTAGGAGAGGTGTTGTGTTTTATCATTTCAGATCGACCTAGAGTTTGGCCCTGATTGTAAGCATATTTCTGCTCTTTTATATAATTTATATGAGATATATTTCTTGTAGGGTTTTTTCTCCCTCGAGAAGGAGGGTTTTCCCAGGGTATATTTTGTGTTCTATTGTTCATGTGTTGTATTTCTGCTTTTTGTTCAATCTGATCCTAAAACTAACACATGGGTCTACTTTAGTGTGAGTTAGAAGCAAGTTCCTCCTCTCACTAAAGTGAGGGCTAAATGTGGCAATGGAAATAGTATCCCTTTACTTTTTCTTGCTTGTTTGGGCCCTTCTTGTTAAATTGAGCTTAATGTTGCCTTGATTTAGTGTTCTAATGTGCTTGACACATTCACATTAGGTCTTGAGCCCATGTGAACTAAACAAACTTAATCATGCCTTATTTATAGTGTTGTAAAGTTTTGTAACACACTTTCACACTTTTCTAAGGTTTTCATTAATAATTGGGCTTCTTTATGCCTTAATTGGCCTTATTTTGTATCCACAAGCCTCATTTAATGCATCTTTTCAAGGATGATCTCGACACAAATCAACATCCATTTATAATTCAGGTGTTTTTAGGTTGTATGGCCTAGATTTGGTGGTCTAGGACTCATACACCACCTTGGGTGTATGGGTCCCACCTAGGGTTTTGGGTCTCGATATAGATTTTACACCTTTCTAAGCATTTTTGAAAATGGTCCCATAATTTATGCCTAATGGGACTCATACGCCACCTTGGGCGTATGAGTCATGTGTGGCCCAAAATTAAAATTAATTCAAATTCTTGGCAAGATTTTATCCTCCTAGATCTGATGTCAGCTTGTAGTATTGTAATTTCAAGAAATTTAGCATAATTAAGTATAAATACAAGTTTCTTTCACTCATTTTAACCCCCAAGCATTCAAGTATTCATGCATATAGAAAATTTGAGTTCACAAGAGCATTAAAGAGAATTTAAGGGAAGATTATCAAGTATTTTAGAGCATTATTCAAGCATCAAGCATCATGTCAAAGTCATCATGCATCATGTTTGTTTTTGAGCTAACAATTGTGATATAGGATTTTTATGATTCAAGCTAACATTCAATTCAAGATCCATCCTATTAAATCAAGAGTCAAGATCTACATCCATTGAAGCCACTTCATACATGTTTGCAATACTGTATTGCTAGGGTTTGGTGAGTTGCAACATCATATTTTGTTCATTCATCTTTCATTACTCTCCATTCCTATTTCATTTCATTTCAAGGTTTGATTACCAAAATGGGGTTTGACCAAGGAAAACCCCTTTCCACCAACAAAACAACATTTTCCCTCTCTCTAGTGTGTGATTTACAGGTTTAGGTTGAAGACACATTGAAGACCAAGCTTGGAGAAAGTTGTCAAAGTGTTCAAAAGTTGTCAAAGTTGTCACCTTGCATTGAAGATCATTGGAAGACTTATATAGGCTACAAACCAATGTTTTGGATCCAAAAATCAATTGGGAAGTACATAACAGACATTGAAGATCAGATTTAGATTTTGAAGTTCTAGAAAACCCTAATTGGAATGATATTCTAGTTTTGGCGTATGAGTCCTAGTATAAGTTATTTTCTAGGTTTTTGCAATTTCAGATTTGCTAGATTCCAGCTTCTGCACAAAAATCCTAATTTGGGATTAAATCACCCAGATAGGTGTATGAGTCCCAACATGCCTTAAAATCAATATTTTCAGCATTTCAGGCCTTTATTTAGTCATCTTCAAATTTCCAGGTGCACACATTTCTTCTTGCAACTTTATGTTTTGATTTACATACATTTTTAGGCCCTTTAGTGAAAATTGCATTGCACTAGGTTTAACTATTAGGTTTTGCATTTCATTTATCTTTCCAAGCCTTAGCTTAGTGGTGAACCCCTCATTAGTTTAGAATCAAACCCTAGGACAACCCTATTACAAGATCTCTTTCCCCTTTGCATACTTTAGATTGATATCTTTATTCAATGAAATGATGGTGAAGTGGGTTTGCTCTATGTCCTAAACCATACGAAAGAAAATCCATTTTCTATTGTTTCACTATCTATATTTATGAGCAACTTTGACCCTGAAATATCGGATCCCCCTTTCTCTTGTTCATTACATCCTTGTTTCTCCTTTCTTTTTATCTTTTTCTCTTCTTTGCTTGCTTTATGATGTGTTGCTTATGTGTTATCCCTCATGTGCGTGACAACATCACCATGGTTACATCTTGTCATGTTTCGTGGGGCACAACATCAATGTCATTCTTGCTTTTCTCTCCTTAGGATGCCATGTGCCTTTGTGCTTAGCACACACCATCCTAAGGGGGGCTACCGTATTGCCTTGATTTTCAAAAGGTGCATTCGGTGACCAACAAATCCCTTCTTGAAAATCTCTAGATGAATTTTTCTTTCATCACAGATTCATAGGATTGAATCTAGACTTTCCCTTGCGAGGGAACATTCCTTCTTTCAAATTCCTTGATGAAATGAATCTTTCAAAAGGAATCCTGGATGCTAGAATTGTTTGCGATTTTTTTTTATCTCTTTTCAAAAATGTTATCACTTGCAAACAAAGCATCCCTTGAGTGGAGCCCTTTTCTTTTGAAGGGTTCCTGAGGGACCCCTTTGCAAGCTCTTCCTTCAATTGTTGAATTTTTGCATGACTATTTGTCTACTTGTCTGCCCGTGTGGCTTCTTTTTGATGTCTAACATGTTTTGTCTGCAGATTAAAATGTTGCTTTGCAGGTGCACCTGTGAAGCTGCTTTTCAATCGACCTTGCAGGATCGAGTATCTATAAGGCCTCATCAAACTCTATGGAGCCTCCTACATCTGGATTTATTTAGGACCGAGCACCTAGGGGGTGTCTCCTTTGCAAGTCTAGGGACCTATGGAACACTTACATCCTGTGGGATCTCTTTGATCAACTCTGTAGCTATGAGGACCTACATAGCCTTTTGTTCACCTTCTATAGGTATATGGATCTGTGATACATTTTGTTCAACTCTCTTTGGGTCCAAGGACCTGTGAAGCCAACTCTACTTCCTGAGCTTTCGAGTGGGTTAGATTGTGGTCTACTTCCTCAATGGTTTAGGTATACATTTGTAAATCTTTTCGATCTACTTTACCTCGCATTTGGTAGCACATATGCTCACTAAAGTGGCGAAAAAATGTAATGGAGTGAATTTTCACCCCTCTTAAATTCCCTGTTTGCATCCCCTCACTTTAGAAAAAATAAATCCGACAATGCATTTCCACTTCATCCACTCGCTTTCTACCCACTTGGCGGCTATCTGTAGTGTCGGTGGGGGAATTTTTGTCAGGGATGCTAGCATAGTGCGCTACCATTTAGATAGGATTCTCGCCTCTAAAATCTATAGAGGTGTTACATTTGTCCATTGGACATGAAGAGTAATGCCTCTGCACCCATGACCAACGTCAAATGGATCTTTTGGGCTGCTATTCACTTCAAAACAATGGATTATTCACGCAATTAGATCTTCTTCACAACTCTTGACACTTCTACACACTTTGGCTTGATACTGCTGAATTATCTACATACTTCTTGATCACACTTCACTTCTTGCTACACTTTTTCCACCTTTGGAGTTGCGACTTAGTGTCTTGCAAGACTGCTTCTTTCTTGTTGTGGCAACATTGACTTTTCCAAGCTTGCATTTTCCTCTACATGGTTGAAGGTATCTTGATTGGGAAAGTGATATTGTTTCATTTCTCCATTTCTATAGCATTGTCATTCGATTTACATAGCATAGTGTTGTTGCCATTGCTTGACATGTCTTCCATTGCTTTCTTTATCGTATTTTCTATCTCGTGGCTATTTTGGTTGTCCGTGGAGGTGGGAACACTGAAACAGGGGTTTGACTGCGACAAGCCCTGAAATAGCCCCAACATCTTTCCCCATTTTGATGTGTGTAGGTTTTGCATTCGTGTGAAGCTTGCAGGAGGTTGGACCATTCGTAAGTCATATTTCCATCACTTTTTCACTCTTGTTAGCCTCTCTTTCAAAGTTAAAGTATTTTTCTTGCTTTCTCAACATTTTAGCTCTTTTATGCTTTCAGTCGTCACGTAAACCTCTATTTATTAGGTTGTAGCTAAATCCCTGTCAGTTTTAATTGTATTCCATATTCCCTGTCCGTACAGACACTAGTGCTCGATTGAGATGCCAGTGCACCGTGCTTTCCTTCGTATTCTACGCTGGGGTCCTTTGGTAGAGAGCTGTTGAGGTCTTAGTTTTGGCTTGAAAATTCACTCACTTGATTCCCTAAACTTCCCGAGTTTGCAAAAGGATAGTGGCAGATCAATAGACCTTCATTTTCACCCTCCTAAAGTATTAAACTTTCCTTAAAAAAACCTTAATGTGAGGTAGATTAGGGTAGCTGATTGTTCTAGACCCTCTAGTGACCTGGGATCCTGAGCATTCGGCCCCCCTCCTCTATAATCATGATCTAATCCTTTTACAATTTGAGGTTTCTCTTATAAAGCACTTAACCTTCATTGTATTATTTAACTAGATCTCCTTGAAGTCTCTTGAGATTCATGAAATCTTTTCATTCTATAAGTTTTTCTTTTTAAGGAATAGCAAATCTTTGTTTTTGTAGATCTCTTGCATGAAAGGTGTTTTTGCTCGTTGTTTGATCTTGTGTCTTGTGTTATTCACAAATCTAATAGAACTTATCATTTACCTTTTGTTTGTGATACTAAATATTCAAAATGTATGAGGTAGAATTCAATTCAAAGAACTTGGAGTTCCTTCCATAGAACTTAAAGTGCATGCACACAATCTTGTACTATATTTTTTATAGGAATTTATGTAATTTTAGTAATTCTCTATTATAGTGGTGCTAGGGAAAAATTCACTACAAACTATTTATTTATAGTATATGAATAATTCAAGAATGGAAATGATTTTGACTATAAATGATGACTACATATGCATTGGTAGAGAGTTCCCGGCATGTAAAATGAGCAATGCAACTTTCCATAGCAAAACAAAAAAATATTTTTTCGAATATTATGAATAATTTTTCACTAAAAAGTCATATGGTCAAACATTTATTGGAGAATCTATTAAAAAGGTGAGAGATATCTAAAACTCTTGCAACTACGTTATTCATCACAAAGAGGCACCTAAATATCAAATGAGTGGAACAAAACTATTGGACAAACCTTTGGTACCGGGTACCACCATTCAACATAAATTGCACAAACTTAAACAACATTCAATGTAAATGCAAAATAATCACCTAGTCTAGAAATGCATCCATTCCATGGTGTACAAATTTCACACCATTATGACATTTTTTTCTTCAAGATATTTGCTAGAAAATAAACTAAATGAATCTAAACCTTTCGTAGCTTAGCCGCAAATTTTGCTACATCAATTAGCACTTTATGGTGTTTTCTTTGTTTTTGGTCTAAGACAATTGTATAAATTTGTGTTAGAGGGTATGAGTTCAAAACACTATCAATACCAACAAATATAGTAATATCAATACAAAAGTACACAATCTCTATTTTTTCAATTTTTTTTTTGAAGTTTAGAATAAGTTCTCAAACATTTCAGCCAAATAGAATTGTAAAAAATAATTTGCTAGATATTTTCAGTGAAAAATTGTACATGTTTAACATTAGTTAGAACAAATATATACCTTTATAATAAAAAATTACTACAATTAATTATTAGATAAAAAATAAGTAACAAAATAAACAATTCTTTACAATAGTATCCAGGTCATAATAGACCCCATATTCTTTCTGATGTAACTCCTCATTCTATCTTGATTGTTCTTTGACAGCTGTGACTCTTTGAGACGCACCTATCCCAAACTCCTCAAATGCCCGGCCGCCTCTCCTCAGCCCCACTAAAAAGAATGAAAGCAAAAACCAATCCAATTTCCTTTGAAAAAAAACAATTCCTTACAGAATTGAATGGACCCACACATTTGAGCTTTAGCCAAAGGGATGCAATGAATCTTGCCAGAACAATACTAATACACCAGCATATTGCTCCTACAAACTTGTTGCAATTCTCCAGCCTTCCATGGTTAGTTCTACTTTGCAAACCAGTGAAACAATTTGGCAATCAAATTGATCTGTACTTATTGCAGAAGAGATTGTCTACAGGAGGGGCAAGAAGGATTGCAAGCCAGCCATTTGTCAATGCATTCCACATGGAAACTGTGATTACAGTGTGGCACTACTTTCAAATTTTCTCCTTCCACAAACTCTGCCAAGCAAATTGGGCAATCCATATTTATAACCTCTGATCCCATACTGCTAAACAAAACAGTAGGCAATGCTTTCACATTAATTTTCTTCATGTAGTTCTGGTTGCCATAATTGCCATTGGCAACATGAGCCAAAGCAGGGGATGAATGAATCTCTATAGCCTGTCTGTTGCAATGGAAGGCACACCGAACGATGCTTTTCAACACCCATGCAAATAGCAGAGAAACAATAAAAGCTGCAAATATGATAATCAACATACTGTCAAAACTAGCGTGACTATAAACAAGTGTATTGCCATTGGGAGAACTTAAAGGAGCAGGTACAGAAGATATAAAGCGTCCTATTTTCCCATCATTCAATCCTTTTCTTCCCATTCTTGGAAAAGCCGAAGTTTCCTGCATGGTATTGAAATCGTCTTAGCTTACAGTGGGCAAGAAATTCTGAATAATCTGGTGGATTCAGGGAAGAAGAAAGTTTCAGACGGGTAAAGAAAAGAGAAAAGGAGAAAGAGTGATTCTTTGGAAAGAGAGGATTGCTTTCTATATACATAAAACCACAATGGCTACAGGAAAAGGTGATGTCATGTCAGGCTGGTGGCGTCCATGGGAAGGGAAAACAAAATCAGCTTTAAGTCAAATCGGCGGGCTCCAAAATATAGTGGCAAACAAAGAATCGTTAGATTGAAGAATCGGTAGATTGTTTGGGTAGTTTGGCAATTGTGAAAGAAAATGGCTGGGTGGAAATGGTTGATAGGTTGGGCGGGTTGTTCCATTGAAGCACGTTGTTGTCATTTGGTTAGTCTAATTAAACTGTTTATTCTAAATGTGCGTGTACGGTGAAGAAAGACGAGGCGTGCGTTTCAAGGTATACATCTGATACTTCCGTTTTTCTGCTTCCAAGTCCGCATCATCAAAGAAAAAGGAAGTGTTTTGAGGACTCCGTCTGCCACTTCCGAGGTTGTAAAACTCAAGTTGCTCATAATATTATAATTTGGCAAAACCCTCAAATGAAACCCTAGTTTGTTTTATGTTGTATCTAGGGTATGATATGTGTCAAAGATACTCCACGAGTTATAAAACTCTTTGAGAGTTAATAGATGACATGAGTTGATAGATGGGATTGTGCATTCATAAGATTAAGTTGAAGTGTTTCTGTAAAATTTGAGTTTGTTGAAAATTTTTATTGTTTTTTTTGAAGAATATGGCGAGGACCAAGTTGAAATAGATTCTCCATGACCAAAGTATGATGAGTCTAATATGGTAGTTGAGGATTCATAAGGAAGAGAAGATGGAGAGGGAAATGCCATTGATATGTACAATTAATATTTTAAAATTTTTTATTCTATGATTTTTTTATTTTATTCAAGGGGTAAACACTTTTGAACCCGAATACAACCACTCAACAATACCACCCCAACGGGGTTTGAACCTTGGTGGCAAGAACACCAATGCCACCTTTAAACTGTCACACCATGCCAATATTGACAATTTTTATTCTATGATTAAATAATATATCATTTAAATACATTTTTTATCTTATATCTTCTACATAATTAAATAAACTTATTATTTAATTACTTCATTTTTCTATTAATATTTTTGGTTTCATCTTGGTCTAATTTACAGTAGATGATTACTATTTTTTAGTCTAGATGTTTTAAAGGTTTTAAATCATATTAAAAAAAGGCATGAATCATTTGCAAAAGACCTAGGTTCCCAAGGATACAAAGTAAAAAAAAGAAAAAGAGAAATTTAATGTTTCCTAAGTTCTCATGCCAAAGTTTAGGGCCATATATGGTGTTGCATGAAGGTTTCTATGGTTTTGTTTTAATGGCATTGAAGCAGCCTTCCCATGCCTAGCGTGAGAACAACACCTTGTTGCCTTTAGTTTTATGCACATTGTAGGGTATGCAAGAGGATATGGTGTGTTGCAATAGTGTTGTAGAGCTTCTAGGAGTTCATTTACATCATCTCCATGTGCCCAAAATAACTTCAGAGTCAAGGACCTGTTGGGAAATTTTAATCTCTATCAAAATATTCAAGTTATGACTTCAATGGATGAGATACAAGGCTTGGACTACAACAATATGAAAATATGAAACTTATATGCAAATATAAAACTAAGTGACCTTAATGTGGAATTACCATGATTAGATCCATCCTCTTTATGATGCTAAAAAACCCACCTTATGTGAACTTTTAACATTAATAGATAATGCATAAAATCACTATAAGATAGTAACAAAGAGGCACAAATCAACAACATAAAAGTCATCACATAACATAGGATTTACATGGGGAAAATTTTATGGAAAAAACTCCACAAAGAAGAGAGGCCAAGTATGTATTATCTTCAAATAAATGAGATTACAATGCATTCACTTCCATTTTCCTCTTTTCCTCCAACATGGTAGAATCTATGTACCTGTGAACAACCTCTTTATGCCTTCGCATGTCCTTATTCTTGTAGAGTAACTCTACATTCAACTGTTCCTCCTAATTTCTACATCCAAGGAGTTGATTATATAGACTTGTAAAGAGGTATTAAGCACCAAACATGGCTTCCAAAAATGACCCTTCATTCCAAACGTCTCAACCCTTGGATTACCTCCTCAAAATACAAAAGGACACTAGTTTTGGCTCCAATAATTTCCCTCCAAATTGGGCGCCCAAACTTGGAAATTAAATATTACATTAAATGCAACAAAAGATGAATACTAAGAGACACCTATTGCCTCTTTCCAAGAACCCACTTGGTGAATCCCAACAACCACTCATTTTTCAACTTCACTTTTATTTTACCATCCTGTTCTAGGCGCTCACATGTGGGGAAAGTATATTAAATATTTATGTCCACAAGTTATCTTTACAGTTGTTAGTGGAACCCATCAACCCTTATGAATGTATTACAAATAATTGTGAGAATAAATATTACAAAATATTTTTCCAATACATGCTAAGTTCCTAGGGACACTTTACAAGGATGTTGGAATCATGACATATGACATAGGATTTACAAGGTAGATGTCACTTTAATCCTAACATTATCCCACTTGACAACATACATTGTAAATACAACCATAAAAATCACAAACAAGAGAAAAAAAACCCTTAGCCAATCATGTACCACTTGAATCTTTCTCATGCTCTCATACTTCAACAAGATACCTACAAAAGGAAACCATAATAACCACCATCAAGAAAAAACTCCTTACATCCTCCAACATGCCACCTATGGAAGAAAAAGGAACATGATGAGGTGAATCATACCAAATATTACTAAAACCTACACCAATCTTTACATGAACACAAGCATCAAATTCAAATGATAACAAAATCTCCGAGTAGCTGCCTTACTCATACCATCTGTAATAGCAACCACAACAAATTGCAACTTGTCTAAGATAACCTTAACTCAAAACAAGGTATAAAAATTATAGATAAAAATTCATACCATCAAAATACCAACCCAAAATTGTAATCAAGCCTTTGTATATCCATCCTCCTATGTCAATGCAACATATAAATGTACAAATGTCTGCATAAAAGGCTAAGAAACAAAGTTTGCATTAGCACTAAAATAATCTCATGGATATAGAAATCCACATCTTAGTCATCTCACTACAATCAAATGGGTGATTGGTCCACACAATTACATAAGTTGTAGATATTAATTCAATGAAGTATACAAAATCATCATCACATTAGCAATCAATAAAACAAGATATCAAAGAGAATAACCTAACATATATCTACAAACTCCCACTACACAAGTAATGTTAAATCTAAAAAATAGATCAAGGCATACCAAGTCTACCTATAATAGTACTTCACATAGAGGATGTGACTAATTCCTCTATTACATAGTGTCAAGGAAACATACAATGATGTGCAACTCTTGCAAACATACATGTTGCACAATGCCTCTCTCACCACTAGTCTGCATAGCTCTCGCAAGTTATTCACAATCAACCATGTGAATAAAAATATCTAGGAAGAAGAAGACCAAAGAGAGAACTTGCAAATCAAACCATATCCTTGTTCCACACTAACATGTACCAAGTTGTGTAAATTAAGATCTCCTTGACCATTCCTATACAAAAAGGATATCAAAATCTAACATTCAAATCAAATAAAAATTGGTAGCAATAGATGTAAACCTCTCATATTGAAGGTAGATCAAACTAGCCAAATATTCCCAAAAATTAAGGGAATATGCCCAAAGCCACATAACATTTTATGTACATCTCCAAATAATTCCTTAGAACTAGATCCATAGGTCAAGACCAAAACAAGGAGAACAACAAAAATCTATATATCCATGCATATTCTTCTTAACAATTCCTCAAAACTTTTATATTCAAGACAAACTAATATGAGAAGATAAGATAAAAAATAAAGAATGCATCTAATATTCAAGAGAATAATACCTATCAGATCATTCACCTTCTAAGTAGACCAAGAGTAGGATACAAAGTTTTCATGTACACATAACACTAAGAAATATGAGCTTATAATAAATTATGATAATATTCTCTTCAGGTCCATAATGGATTCACATCCATAACTAGGCGTAGGCTCCTTAATCTTTTTGTTGAAACCTCATAAAAGAGTAACCATCTCAACACATGATCTCCCTAAGTAAGAGATGTCTTAGCCTCACCCAAGTCTCCCTAGTTCCCATCAACATCTACCAATCAATCCATACTGACTTCAAATGTAACCCTACAAAATCATGAAGCTCCAAGCAAATGATTAATACTCAAAACCAAATATAACCAAACAAGACTATTGTTAAAGTTCCAACTATAGAATCGAGAACCCAAACATGACATCATGATTTAACATCTCCTTAAAGGAAGATCATATGCTCCTAATGAACATTTGATCATTTCAAGAGGAACTATATCATGCCAAAACCATAATCTAGAATCCAGAGTACATCATGACATAATAAAAACCATAATCTAAACCAATAAACAACATCTCCAATCACATGAAGATAAAAAATCCATCATCAAATGATGAATCCACATCACTACCAAATATATAACTAAATCATGTAAACAAGCTCTCCAAGTATTGTGATAACCGTTTCCTAACTAAAGATCCTCCATGGCTTGAGCACAATCAAAGAACTCAACACCATGAGCTCTCAAAAGGTAATGTCAAATCATAATCTCCAAATCAAGAAGATATAATCACCACACATCCTTTGTCAATAGAACCAAAGATATCATTAAAATATTACTACAATATGAAGGTAGAATCCAAGAGCTCCTTATGACACCAACAACCATTGCAAAAGATTGTCCATCTTCTAATCAAAGATTATCCATGGCTCACTACACACTGCAACAACAATAACTTAGAAAAAAAAGCTTGAAATAAAGAAGATAGAAACACACTATGTAACTACATAAATCTCCCACTGAAAATAATACTAAGTTATACATGATATCATGACCAATATCATTGTGCCAACTGTAGTGTAGAAAATTGTATACACTTATGCTTTCACATTATGTTTTTGTCCCCTAATTTATTGGACTTAATTAAGCTTCTAATTTTCTAAATTTTACTATTTTTTGGAGGAAAAACATTGAACAAATGCATCCATCATTAAATTGTCCTCAAATTTGAGTGTCCTAGAAATTTGGGCTAGGACCCATTTTCCCACGGGTGTCTGAGTCTCCCTTCTTAGCCAGGACCCAAATTCAAATATGTTGTTGGGGGTATTTTAACATCCAAAATTCAAACATGAAATTTCATCTTTTGGAATCTAATTTTTGGGAAATTGGGTAAACACCTATACATACCTAGTCATTTTACCATTTGAAATATAAGTGACACTAAGTGAAATTAAGGAGAAAATACTATTGTCAAGAGCAAGTCAGGAGCAACAATTTTAGAGCTTTATTGCAGCAATTCAAGATCCAACATCTCAAAATTTATGTGTGTTCATGTTATCTTGTGAAGGCTAGCATTTTTGTAGGTCTCTATGCATTCAAGCAAATCTATCAAGCAAGATCCAAATCCTTGAAGAGATGTGTCCTTCAAGGAAGACATTGAAGGGTGGTGAGTTGCAACATTTTTTTCATTCATAATTTATTTCCTTTCCATTAAGGTTTTATCATTAACATTGCGATTGTGGAAGTGGTAATACTTACACGAGGTTTGACTGAGGAAAGCCCTATATGGCACAACATTTTCCCTCTTTGTAATGTGTAGGTTGTACAGGTTGAATAGGATTGAAGAAGCCTTGACGATCAATCTTGCATTGTTTTATTTGTTGTCACAAAAGTTGTTAAGACACAAAAACTCACCTAAAAAAATTATTTATAACACTCTGATAGTGAGACATGCAAAAAAAAAAAGCTTAGATATGACACTAGAGGAACCCAAAAATTGATCAAGACCCCCTTACAAATACTAAGTCGCCATTGGGTGACCTAGTCCTTGTAGGCACAACAAAAGCAAATTTTCTAGGCAGGTACATAGTCATATGCACCTTCTAGATCTACCAAAACTTGATTGTTTCTATTTATCAGTTATTGGGATCTTGCATTTTTCATATTAAGGAATATAGGATCATTAGGTTAATCATTCCAAAATAATTTCCAATCCATTCCCATATTCAATTAGATGTAGATTCAGGTTTGATTGGCCCACCTTTAGGGTAGAAAGTCAATCTATACACCTTGTTGATCTACATCCTAATGAAACCCTTAGAAAAGTGGGATTGATGCTATGTTCTTTGCATTTAGTACCTAGCATCCCTTTTTTTATGTCTCACCAACACTTTATTGAAATTGAAAAGAGCTTCTCATGCACCATAAACCATTGCTATAGATTCAAATGGACAACTATATAAAGTACTCCCAAAAATCCTTTTCTCATTGCAATAAACATACTTATGTAATAATGGTGACTGGGAATAACGTCTACCAAAAAGAATCCACATTAGATAATTTTATAATATTTGCACATAGGCAACACCTTAAAATAAAAATACATAATCAATGCTCCAATCTTAGATTTATAACTAAAAAATATTCAACCTCACATCAATACCATGTAGAATAGAGATAATTAGGCATAACATGTGGATTTCCAAAACTCAAACAATAGGACCAATGCTAGACCCAATTTTCCAAACGAACCCACATAGGAGTAACTATAGATCAAAAAGAACCCCCAAAGTAGCCATACAAACTTGTAACTATCTTCATCCAAAACATCTTGATTATAGTCTTGTCATACAATAGATTTTAGTTAACATGTAAAACCTACAAAAACCATATTTGTAAATCTAAAATCCACTTCAACATCCAAACATTTACATCAAAAATGTCATTTGAATAATAGAATAAACATATATCTATAAACTCACAACTGAAAAAAAGAGAAAAATGTGACCCAATGAGAAAATCAAGTTATCCAAGAGCTTATAACATATGAAACACATCATCTCCATAACTCACAAAGAGGTGAATAGCTTATATTCTAGTGATTTAATATAACCAAGGGCTAAAACCATGGAGCCCACATAAGAACTCCATTCCATACTCCAAATAGTGAGTGTTTCTCCATGTGACTAGGATGTCAAAAGTACCCATCCAACATTAACACCTTCTCACTACACATGACTAGAAGGTAAAGGAACAAAACCAACAAAAAAGAGGATACCCACACCTTTTCAAACAAGAGATCCAAGTTAACAAAACATAACCAACTCCATAAAGATCCATAATCATGAGCTTCCATTACCCAACATTGACAATATCTATGGCTTCCAATCTCATAGATATGTAAAAATGTTGGTAGTTGCTATCATTGATGTCAACATTGATGGATGCCATTGATGTTAACACTAAGGAGATTGTTGGAAGCTATTGTCAACATTGATTGTTAGTTATAACTGATGTCAACACTTGAGTAATATGTTTCAGAACTAGTCCTTTGTATTGGTTGTCTTTGTTATATTTAGTTTGGGGTAAAAATGGTTGGATGCCATGCCTTATCCAAGAAGAATTAAAGAAGTTCATGGTTCAATGTCGTGCCTTATCAAAGAAGAGAAGAGTTAAAGAAGTTCATGGTTGGATGTCATGCCCTATCCAAGAAGAATTGAATAAGTTCATGGTTGGATGCCATGCTTTATCAAAAAAGAGAAGAGTTGGAGAAGTTCATGGTTGGATGTCACGCCTTATCAAAGAAGTATTATTCTTGATGTTCATATAATGCATTATTACTGTCAGTAGAGTTTTTTCATGATAATATATTCAAATGAGGATTGAAAGAATTAAGATAAGGATTATAGAAGTGTGAATAATGTTGGATATATGTTTTCAAAGGTATACTGTCTATCTCATGCTCTCTTCTGATGTTCTTGATGTGTTGTTGAAATGAATCTTAGGTCTCTACAAGTTGCTCAAATGTTTTTGGTTCAAGAAGTTGCATCAAATTTTATCTGAGAGAATTCTCTGCATTCCTCCACTATTACAATTTTGATCTTGCGGTTTGGTATTTGATATCAATGCTCTATGTACATTGCACTCATATCTTTTCAAGTCACCTATGTTGCCAAGGAGGTTCTTGTGAATTGCAGAAGGTTGGTAGTGTTGTTAGTTGTCTAGACTGGGCCAAGAAATGCTCCACATTTCTCCGCATTATGGTCTTTACTCCTACAGATTGGTGAATGTGTTCACAAATTTTGTGTAATGTCTTAGTTCTAATATCATATGCTAAAGTGGTTTGCAAGATTTTCTATAAATGTTACATCATCCAGTTATGTATTATGTGTTTCCTAAATAATTTTTTTTATGCCTATTTGGTCAGTGATGATTGTTGATGGCATGAAAATATGAAATAAGTGTATGGAAGTGATTTTGGATGTTTAAGGAACATCCCAATGTGATCCACATGTTTCTAATTGGCTACTTGGGTGCCACATTGTGTCTTGAGTTGGCTTTTTGCGTTATTTGTGGATATATGACTAACAGGGCTTGTTCCTTTGCTTGGGCCAAGTGCTTGGGGGGCTACATCAGCAATGGAAGACGTGTCATGATAGATTTGGGTCTTGACCCATCCTATTTAGGATTGCATCAATTAAATTCATTTGAAAGAGTGTTTATGGGTTGACTGATTATGTGCTTCAATGTCTCATCCACACGTTTCCTTGATGTTGAATTAGGTTGATGTGCTCACAAATAAAATACATAAAAAACATGGATAAAACTAACATAACATATGTCATGATGCTTGAATGATGAAGTACTACAATAATCTTGATAATATGCTCTTGAATGCTCTTGAATTGATTTTTCAAGTATAATAATTCCCCTCTAAAATTGCTTATTTTGTTTATTGTTAAAATGGTAAAAATGACTAAGTATTTACATGCAATTCTTATAATTTCCCAAAAATAAAATACCGATAGCCAATATTCAAAATTGGAAATCAAAAATAATAAATTATCGACACTGACATATTCAAATTTGGATCCAACTTAAGTGGTCTAGGGCGTAGGGCACCCTAGACTAGATCCATCTTTTTTGAGATCAAAAGTGTCAAGGGAAAATATTAAATGCATAATTAGAATTCCCATGTTTGATTTTCTAATAATGTTTATAAAAATGGGAAATTAATGTATAATAGGTCCAAGCACATAGCGGGAGAAAACCTAGTGTGAAATTGTCAAGGGTGATCATTTTAGACGCTAATGGGCTAAAACTACACAAAAATGGTGCCCAATTTATCCCCCAATCAAATATGTCTTATAATATATCATAACACACATAATTTGGTCAACAAGTGTAAGTCCCTTTTACATCTCTTTTATGTGTCCAACAATTTTTTACATTTTTGATTCAAATTTTTAGAGCCCATATTAAAAGTTAATTACTCAAGGAGATCTACACAATAGGAACCTTTGTAAGTAGTTTTGAACAATTTTTATATCCAAAAATCACAAGTTTTTTGTAAAATTAACATTAGGAGCAAGGTTGAGACATATTTCCCACAACTAATGATCTTATAGATTCATTAAGTTAACTATGGTTTTATGGTTTTATATAAAATTCATATGTAGAAAATATGTTTAGGGTTTTCTAGTTTATCGACTCTTGCTCATGTATTGATTGCATCACTATTGTAGTGTAGAAAAATGTATCCCTTAACATTTTCTCACTTGTTTGGGCCCTCCTAATTAAAATGGACTTAATGATGCCCTAATTTAGTGTTGATAAATGTATCCCTTTACATTTTCACACATATTTGGGCCCTCTTAATTAAATTGGAATTAATTATGACTTAATAAGGCCTTACATTCATTTACAAGCCTAATAAATTACATTTTTTGAAGGGGAAACTTGACAATAATTAATGCCTAAACATAATATACTTTACATTGAACAATGTGTGTTCTAGGAATAGGGACATGAGACTCATTCATCCATGGGTGAATGGGTCCTCCCTAGACCTTTGTACCTTTTTTTTTTGGTGGTATTGTAACATCTCCAAATCCATATTTCAATGTCGGCTTGTGATATTTGAATTTTTAGAAATAAAGGATACATGCCTATAAATACAAGGTTATTTCATCATTTCAAATCCTAGAAAAGTAATCCAAGAAGCTATAATTTTTATGCAAACATTCCTAAAGAAAAAATGATGATCAAGAGCATTCAAGAGTAGATATGTCAAAGATTTATTGCAGCAATCAAGATCTAATCATTATGTCAAATTCTTCTTGCATCATGCATGTTTTTGGAGCTAACATTGTGATGTAGGTTTCAAGATTGAGTTCAAGTATTCAAAGCATTATTCAAGTATCAAGATCCACATCCAATTCAATGATTTCATGCAAGTTGTATACTTTCTAAGATTTCCATTATCAAGGTTAATTCAAGGGTTTGTTGAGTGGTAACATAGATTTGTTCATTGTTCATTCCTCTTTCATGTTTCATTTCATTTCAAGGTTGAATTACCAAAATAGGGACCAAGGCAAACCCCCATTCACCAAAAACCAAAATTTTTCTCTCTTGTGTGTGTGATTGTAGATTTAGGTTGAAGAAGACTTAAAGACCTTTTGAAGAGCAAGATTGGAAAAGTTGTCCAAGTTATTGTCAAATCACAAAATATAACCTATAGATCTAATTTTTGACTATCTGACACTGAAACTTGGACAAATCAAAAGCTACAAATCAACATCAGAGGATCTCGAAAGTTGCAAAAATACCTTGAAAAAATACCCATTGAACCATGGGTGAATGAGTCCTAGTCAACCTTCAAAAACTGCCTTTTGGTGACTGGCAAACACATTTCTACCCTTCTTTGATCTACAATATATTTTTTGGTTTTGCTAATATTGAGTTTAATATTGTTTTTGATCATAGGAAGAATAGGTTTTGAAGGGGCCCCAAAAACCTTTACAAGAAAAATATTTGCTTCATCATATAATAAAAAAAAAACAAGCAGCAAAAAGGTAGCCAAAAACTAGCACACAGACAACCAAAAAAAGGCATAAAAGATAGAAACAGACTAGATATTTTTGAGAATATATGCCTCTTCAAGATCACTATCAATAATTTTTTGATGGATATTCACGACTTTCACCACATCATCAATAGGAATACCAACCTTTGCATTAAGTTTGCTCTTATTATGGGTTCTAGAAGAAGGCCCCGTCTCACTAGTCATCTTTTGCTGTCCACCACCATCAACCACCATGTTTTTCATGCTAGAACTATCCCCTAGCCACTTCCTAGCCTTATTATTCAATAGACAAAGACCCATGGCCTCATTTCACATAACATGTTTACTAACTTCCAAAACCTTCACCAATTTCTAATTGACAGACTCCAAACCTCCTTCTAGAGCAACAATCTTTTGATCATAGGTATTCTTCATATTGATCATTTTATTAGCCACCATTTTGAGAGTGTCAAATAAATGATTGATGGGTAAACCCACAATTTCTATAAAAATTTCCATTCAAGCTCAAGTTATGATGAAAATGGAGGAGACTTCACACACCCAACCAGGTGATGGTAGTCCTCGAAAATGAGCTATCCATTGAATATAATTTTAATATGTTTTGGTTTTATTATGTATTTTTTTTAGTTTGATTAAACATAGGTTTTCACCAAAAATCAAGCCTCTATTTTGCACACATGTGGAAAAATAGCAAATTATCAAAATAAGATTCTAAAAATATGTGCAGGGTAGGTATTGATGTTCTTGATCCAATAAAAATAATTGAATTTTGATACATACAATTTTTTTTTATGTTGCATACGGTCCGCTTATGTCTGAATTGTAATTGGTTTGACTTTGAAATTTTATTAAGGAAAAAATATATAATAAAACACTATGAAACCAAATGAACTGGTTAGATATCATAGTTGCAAATCTAAATTTGAAAAAAATAGAATTTTATCCTTCATAGAAAAAAAGTTATGTTTTATATGGTGAGCATCACTCCTTAAAAATGGTGTTTACTGATAAAAACTATTTTTCGAAGGAGATGGAAAAATAAGTGCAATCTCATTCCAAATTTTTTGAAAAAAATATATTTATAATCTACAGACAAAATTTCACAAATCACTAGTTTGCATCATCTTCAAATTCCTCACCGTTTAGCCGCTATAGGTGCCTAAAAGTGAAGATTTAGTTAAAAAAAATTAGTTTAGTGTCCAATTTGGCCAAAAATTGTAAACCAGTATTGTGGGATCACCTTGACCTCAAGTTGAACTTTGTTGACTTGAGCTTGCACATTAGGCCCCTTGGAAGAAGAGGGATCTTCAACATTACTACTCATAGCTATAACCTGAACATTGATGGAGTTCATCTCATGGAAAACCCACTTGAAAAGCTTGAAAAAAGAAAGAGAGCTCTCTTTCAGTAGACCAAGATAATCAGGAATAATATCCCTCCTAAAATTAAAACCATCCTTGTCCACAACATAATATTCTTGGGAATCATTGCTAGTAGAAGCAGTCTCCATGGCATCCTTCCCTTTTTTTATCAAAGACCGCAAAACCTTTGTCCAATTTTTTCTCCAACAACTAATCATCATTTAACAAATTATCAACATGAACCTGCATCTTATCCTTCTCCAAATTCACATGAGACTTTCTCCTCTTCGACCCCTCTTTATTCTGCACATTGGAAATAGGGGAGACCCCCAACTAACCCTTATTAACTAGATCCTCCTTGCTCAAATTATCCAAAGTTGTCCCCTTAATCTTTTTTCCGCCCGACCCCTTCAGAGGTTTAGATTTCTGGTAGGACTGAACAACCTCAGCCTCATCTCCTATTTCATATTCATCATCCCTAGAGGAGATCGGGGTTTGATTCTTTTTTCTTTTCTTACCTTCAGCCTTTTCCTTTTTACCACCTGGCCCTTTCATCGGTTTAGAGTTCTAGTAGGACCACACAATCTCTTCCTCGTCACCAGTAACATACTCATCATCATTTGAGGAAATAGGGGAGTGAATATTTTTTATTTTCTTGCCTTCATAAATGACAAGAGATTCTGAATCACACTCCAAGGAAGCATCAGACCCAGGGGAATAATCTTCATCCTCAGAATCATCCTCAAACCCTATCACATACTCCAAATTCTTCTTCTTTTCCCAACATTAGAGATGTTGGGTTGAGCAGGGACAGTAAATTCCTTGACATACTTAGAAATAAGAAAAAATAAACCTTCATGGAGGATAGGGTTATTGGGATTGTGTCTATGATCCCTTGTACAATTTTCTAGAGAGACTAGTAATAGTAAGGGAACGACACCTTCTTATACCTAAAATGGCTCAACAAAACAAAATGATGCCCAAAAATAATAGAAAAGTGGCCATCAAGGGTAAAATACCTCATGATCTCCTCAACCACATCTTGCCAAATTTCCTTGAGAGAAGAATGATAATAACCACCACATTTAGCCCTTTCCAGCTTCCTCCTCTCATCATCTTCAAAGAAAGCATCCATTGCCGACCCAGACTCATTCTTTTCTCTATATTTTTTTTCCCATTAGTTGATAAGCTTGTAATTTCGACAACAAGGTCCTCAGTAATATTAAACTTTTTTCTCCCAATTTCCATCACAAGATTATGCCGTCCCTCAAGAAAATCCTATGAATTTTGCACATCGAACCCATGCAAATTTTTCATATACGGGGTCACTCCCCTGGCCTCCAACAGTTCCCAAACCTTCTTGTTAGCCTTCACAGTATCACAAGATTTAGGCTCAGTTCTATTTTGACTACCCCCCATAGTAGTAGCAAGCAAGTATCCCAATAGAAAGAACTTGTAGAGGAGCCGAAGATACTTCAAAAAATTGCAATGAAAAATAGGAAACCTCAAGAAAAAAGAGGCTCTCCGATTACCCACAATCCATGTGGATTGGACAATATGGAAGAGAGGAATAATGAGATGCCTAGTCATTCGAGCCATCACACCATTAGAATACTGTTTGGCTTTCCCTCTAAGAAAATTACACCTTTAAATAGTTTCCACGTCAAGAGCATGTGATGCCACACCATCATTAAAAGACCACTCCTCTCAACACCTTTGAGAATCATAATGAATTATTGAGCAATCCTCCAGGGGAAGAAGGTCATGTTCTCCCCATTCAAAAGAATTATTCACCCCATAATTGGCAAAAAAATTAGCCAACCTATTCCCCTCTCTAAAAACATGTAATATGTGACATTGATTGAAGGAGTCCACAATATTTAAGGCATCATTAATGAGAGCCTCCACCATCCATGAAGGATAAGAAAACTTCCTAAGGTTATTGATAATATTGAGGGAATCCCCCTCAACCCACACCTTATCATACCCTTTATCTTAAGCTAGCTTCAAACCATGATAGGCCACAAATGCTTGTGCAAAGTGGTTTTTCTGGGTTCCCAAAGGGAGTGCCATCACAAAAACAAACCTACCATTAGAATCTCTTAATACTCCCCCACAACCAATAGGACCTAGATTAACTTTAGCAGCTCCATCTATATTAACTTTCACCCACCCAGTAGTAGGAGCCTTCCATACCACATCCTCCCTAGAAGATTTACCTTTAGTCAAAGGCAAAGAGATATTATAGGATAGATTCCAATTTCGAGCAACCACATCATCCCCCTGAGAAATCACCAACTTTGGGCCATCTAGAAAAGAGGATTGAGACAAGAAATTCTCTTTAATTGCAACACAAATCTTATAAGCCAATCTGATAGACAAGAGAGAAGAATTCCTAAAGATCTTGTTGTTTCTTTCCAACCAAATACCCCAAGCCATATGAGGTAGGATGAGGGACCAAAGAGCAACCAAAGCAAGATTCTACGACAAAGCCTTTCATTGTAACACTAAGTCACTAGGAGAGGATGGGAAAACCCAACACAATCCCCAAAGAGAAAGCACATGAGCCTAGATATCACTAACAAACTTGCACCCAATCGAAAGATGACCAAGATTATTTGCCTCTTCTTTACATAAAAAACAACGGTTAGGAAACATAAAGCCCCTTCACACAAGATTATCAGTAGTCATCACTTTACATTGGAAGAAAATTCAAAAGAAAACATTAATTTTATGAATCGGCTTGGGATTCCAAAAAGAAGCCCAAAAGGGAGCAGGGCCAATTAAAGAGAATTACAAGGAAAAAGTTGAGGAAACATAGAATTTACCATCAAAAGAAAACCTCCACACAATCCTATCCATCAGAGCTAAAGAAAGGATGTGAACAAAAGCCAAGGCTTTTGAGAGAATTTCCAAACTAGGAACAAAATCATGTAACCTCTTCCACGTACCATTGCTTATGTAATTAGTCACAAAGTAGCCAAAATGTTGCAAATAAAGATCCATCCAGGGGAGAGCCCAAGGTTTGTCTTTTAGTAGACCATTTACAAACCACCTATCGTCCCAGAAAAAAATCCTTCTCCCGTTCCCAAATTGCCACCTCAGACCTTTGGAAACAATATGTTTAGATTTCACCATAACATTCCACAGAAGAGACCTAGAAGGAGGAGAAAATCCCGAATCTAGGAGGTCTCTAAAACAATCCACTCCACAGAGGTATTTTCTTGAAACAATGCGGGCCCATTCACAATTACCAGAAATGAAATTCGAAAGTTGATTAGCAAGTAAATCCATATTAAACTCTTTGATTTTATGGATTCCAAGACCCCCAAACTTATTAGGTTTGCACACTTCATCCCATGAGAGAAGATGTAACCTATTTCTTTCTTCCACCCTAGACCAAAGAAAGTTCTTCTAAATGCCTTCAAGTTTATCCACGATTTTTTGAGGCATTTGAAAAAGGCTAAGAGCATAGATAGGGAGATTTTGAAAAGTTGATTTGATCAATTGAATCTTCCCTACTTGACTCAACAAAGCACCCTTCCAGCCAGCTAATTTGGCATTAAACTTATCCACCAAACCCTCCAAAAAGAATAGGGCACAAATTTAGAACACAAAGGAAGACCTAAATAAGATGAAGGTAATTCCCCAATCTTGCACTGAAGAATCCGAACAATTCTTTGTTGCCTATCAATAGGAGTATTAAGAAAGAAAACAGTGCTCTTAGGAAGGCTAACCTTTTTTCCAAAAGTGATTTCATACAATTGCAAAATACGTTTAACAACTTTAGCTTCTTTAATGGATGATTCCCCAAGCATGAGTGTATCATCCACAAATTGTTGACGAGAGAAAATTAGATTTTGGGATGAAGGAGAAAGACCCACCAACTGACTAGAGTTAACAAATCTCTGAATAAGTGTACCAAGTGACTTCGCCAAAATAATAAATATGAAGGGAGATATAGGATCTCCCTGTCTCAATCCCCTCAAATAACCAAAGAAAGGAGGAGACCCATTAACAAGAACACAAAAATTGGGGGTAGAAATCAACTAAGAAACCAACAACACCAAATTTTCTCCAAATTTGAAAGCCTTTAAGATCTTAAGTAAGAATCCCCAATCAACATGATCATAAGCTTTCAAAAGAAAACCAACCTTTTTATTCACCACTAAAGAATGAATATTCTCATGCACACTTAGAACTGAATTAAGAATTTTCCTTCCAGGAACAAATCCATTTTGCTGGATTGAAATGATTTGAGGAAGAATTTTTTGAAGTCTAACTGCCAACACCTTGGAGAAGATCTTGTAGATAGAGTTGCATAAACTAATGGGGAAAAAATCATCAAAAGAGAGGGCACCTGACTTCTCGGGAATAAGAAAAATGAAAGAAGCATTTAGTTCCTTTAGGAGGCTACCACTACCAAATAATTCTTTCAAAGCATCCACCACATCCTTAGCCACAATATCCCAAAAGGAATGAAAGAAAAACATAGGGAATCCATCAAGGCCAGGCACTTTGTTACCTTCAAACAAAAAACAACACTTCAAACCTCATCCTTAAAAGGAATGGGAACTAACTGCTGATTGAGATCCACTAAGATAATACTAGGAATATCCTCGAGAAGATCATCTTCATGACAAACAAAGTCAAGACCAACATCAAATTTCAAAAGATTTGAAAAAAAAAGAGTAACCCGCGAGATATCCTCATCCTTATCCAACATATTCATATTATTGAACCTAATAAAGTTAATAGGATTAGAGGCCCTATGCTTTAAAGTAGAGAGGTGAAAGAACTTAGTGTTCCTATCCCCACTCTTTAACCACATTATTCGAGACCTTTGCTTCCAAAATTCCTCCTCTTTGGCCACAATATTATGTAACTTCAATAGAAGAACATTCTCCCTCTGAGAAATATCCCCAACATCACCTAGGAGTTGAATAGAACTTTGCACCACATGAAGCTCCTCCTTAACAACATCCTTCTCCACAAAAAAATGACCAAAAGACATTTTATTCCATCTTCTCACATTGCATTAACAAGTTTCTTGGCCACCCTATACATAGTAGACTTGTCCACCTGAATATTCCACCAGGAAAGAATCATATCCTTCAAATCCGGATGACAAGTCCACATCTTTTCAAACCTGAAGGGAAAAAATTTCCTCCTCCCCAGAAGGTCCACAGAAAGAGAAAGGGGAAAATGGTCTGACCCCAACCTAGTAAGAGCTGACAGAGAGCAAGAATAGAAAAGAAGCCAATCAAGAGATAAAAGAGCCTGATCTAACTTTACCTAGATCAAAGCATCCCCCACCCAATGATTAGACCATGTATAGGAGGCCCCTTTAAGATCCAAGTCAAGAAGGGCATTATTATTTAACAGGCTCATTCAATCAAATCTGTTATCATCCACCACTTGAGAATCACCCATTTTATCAGAGTCATGCAATGGAGTATTAAAGTCCCCCATCACCAGCCAATTGGAAGAAGGATGAAGAGATTTAAAAGAACAGAGATTATCCCAAAACCTCTTTCGAGCCTTCTTGCAATTAGGAGCATAAATATTGGAGAGGATCCATGAAAACTTATCACTAATATTGGTGAAGAGGTATCCACATTATTGTAATTAGCAAATAGATCCACACCCTTAATTGCCTTAGGATTCCAAAAGGTAATAGTTCCACTAGAAGCTCCAATAGCCTTAGAACATTGCATCCCACAATCTTTAAAAAGATTGTTTTTAATTTTGCTCAATTTATCAGACCCCATTTTAGTCTCTTGAATCAAAATTCTGATCAATGACATAGTGAAGGTTAACTACACCTGATCCATACAAATTCAAGACATATTTAACCCACTAAGCATTAATCCCAATAAGATCATTCACTATAAACAAAGACAAAGGAGCCATTAAAACTAACATTCTAAATCATGAAAGCTTGAAAAACCTTTAATCTAAGACATTGAAACTTATCCTATTGGGGGAGTGGTGTCACATTGATATGGAATGGCGACCCTTTCCCAATCCCTTGGATAATGAGCTTTTTTCAATCAATTTTATTGAAAAAAACTGATGAAACCATTGATAGATGTGTATGAAAACATGATTTAAAGCTAAATGAATATGATGCAAGTTATTTTAACATGATTTATGCTAACATGATTGATATGGGTGTATGCAAATCTACTCTAAATGTATGCAAGCTTTTAAAGATTAAAATCTTAATTAACAAATAAGCTAAATGTATGCATCTATGTTATCATGGAAGCCATTAATGGAAGCTTAAAGCTAATATGCAATTAAAAATGAACTAAAATATGCTAAATGTGAGTAAAGTATGAGTGTGAGTGAATTCAACAAAATAAGTTTGCAATTAAAATATGGATCCATTTGTCTCCAAATAGTGTTCTATTTATAGGAAAGCAAATGAGAAATGAAGGGTTGAGATCAAAATGATCAATCAATGGTCAAGGATGAAAGGAAGAAGAGGCATTGATCATGAATTCTCATCAACGGGTGAGAATGCAATATGAGATTTAATCAAGGGTTCTCATTTGTCCTTAAACACATTCTTGACCCTGACACACAGTCACAGTGGGTTCTTGCTCGTTAGGTCATTGTTTCAGTTTCGTTAATAAGGAGAATATCCATTTTTCAAATGATTGGAGGAGAGATAATATTCTTTGAAATATTCTCATGGGTGAGGAAAAAAAGGATACTTTACAATTTAACACAAATTTTTAATTGTGAAACAAAAGGAAGGAATATTCCATGGGAATATTCCCCTTTTGGAGGAATGTGCAAATGAGGAATATTCCCTTGCAAGTGGAAGAATTAGTAATTTGATAATTAAAAAAAAGTTTCAATTATGAAAATTAGGTGAATCATTTGATCTTCTTTAAATCTTTGTTTTAATTATAAATTACTCATTCTTCCACTTGCAAGGGAATAATCCTCTTTTGCACATTCCTCCAAAAGGAGAATATTCCCATGGAATATTGCTTCCCTTTTTTGTGCAATTAAGACTTTGTTTTAAATTGAAAAGTATCATTTTTTCCTCACCCATGAGAATATTCCAAGGAATATTCTCTCTCCTCCAATCATTTGAAAAAGGGATATTCTCACTTGGCTTCTTAAGCAAGCTAAACTTGTGACTTCTTGAGCAAGTTACCTTGTGACTTGTGTGTGCAAGTCAAAAGTGTGTTTGTTTGGAACAAATGAAAAACCTTGATTAAATATCATCTTTAATTCTCACCCGTTGATGAGAATCCATGATACATGTCTCTTCTTCCTTTCATCCTTGACCGTTGATTGATCTTTTTGATCTCAACCCTTCATTTCTCATTTGCTTTCCTATAAATATAACACTATTTTGAGACAAATGGATCCATCTTTTAATTGAAAACTTATGTTGTTGAATTCACTCACACTCACACTCATACTTTACTCATATTTAGCATATTTTAGGTTATTTTTAATTGCATATTAGCTTTAAGCTTCTATTAATGGATTCCATGATAACATGGATGCATACATTTAGCTTATTTGTTAATTAATATTTTAATCTTTAAAAGCTTGCATACATTTAGAGTAGATTTGCATACACCCATATCAATCATCTTAGCATTTAAATCATGTTAAAATAGCTTGCATCATATTAATTTAGCTTTAAATCATGTTTTCATACACATCTATGAATGGTTTTATTAGTTTTCTTCAGTAAAATTGATTGAAACAAGCTCATTATCCAAGGGATTGGAAAAAGGGTCACCATTCCACATCAATATGACACCACTCCCCCAATAGGATAAGTTTCAATGTCTTAGATTAGAGGTTTTTCAATCTTTCATGATTTAGAATGTTAGTTTTAATGACTCCTTTGTCTTTGTTTACAGTGAACGATCTTATTGGGATTAATGCTTAGTGGGTTAAATATGCCTCAATTTCGTATGGATCGGGTGTAGTTAAACTTAACTATGTCAATGGTCACATTTTGGTGCTAGAAGGAGGGTGAACTTAATGTTTTGGGTGTTTTTGGAGAAATTTTGGGTTTAATCTCTTAAATGCATGATTTTCCTTTATTTTTAATGAATTCTACATGACTAATCTTTCAGAAAGGTTGTTGGGTTTTGAAGATCTCATGTTTAGATTTCCAAAACATTTTACGATTTCAAAATTGATCAAGATTTGAGGAAGTTGTCATTATCTCAAGTTGTTGTCCATGATTAATTTTGTTGTTTTTTTTTACTTTAAATTTGGGTTTAATCTCTTAAATGCATGATTTTCCTTAATTTTTAATGAATTCTACATGACTGATCTTGCAAAAAGGTCATTGGGTTTTGAATTTCTCATGTTTATCTTTCCAAAACATTTTACGATTTCAAAATTGATCAATATTTGAGAAAGTTGTCATTATCTCAAGTTGTCCATGATTAATTTTGCTATTTTAAAAAAATTGGGTTTAATCTCTTAAATGCATGATTTTCCTTAATTTTTAATAAATTCTACATGACTAATCTCGTAGAAAGGTTGTTGTGTTTTGAAGATCTCATGTTCATCTTTCCAAAACATTTTATGATTTCAAAATTGATCAAGATTTGAGAAAGTTGTCATTATCTCAAGTTGCCGTTATAATCTAATTTTCTAAAAATGTTTCTCAAACACTTGAAAGGATAAAATGAATTAACTTTCAAAGTTGGATAAAATTGAACCAAACAACCTCACATTTGCTTTAAATTTTTACATGAGCTTAAATTTTTTGATTTCATCTATTTTCTAACATGTCTCTAACTTCTTGTTTTGTTTTTTTTGGGTTTTGTAGGTTTGGATAATACAACTTGAAGAAAAGAAGCATACTATTATCATTTGAACTGTAATTGTAACAAGTGTTTCGACACTTTTGGGGCAATTATAACCCATTTGTAATGCTTTTTTATTTCACGCTTTAAGACCACACTAGTTTTCAATTGGGGCTTAAAAAGAATGCTCAAACAAGACTAAAATTGAACTCTCATTTCATCATTGTATTTTGGGTCTAAAATTGGACAAGGCAACTTAACATTTCATTTGGTGCATAAAATGAATTCATCTTATCTTTATGGGTTAAAATTTATGAGTGTTTGTTGTGTTTTTATATACAAATGTGTTATTGAATGTGTATGTAATTCTCTCACACCACTCAACAATCTTGAGAAATAGAAACATGCCTTAACACTTTGCAAAATCACCTCACCTACATCTTTCATTTTAGATTAAAAATGAACCCCTTGTGAGTGTAGGGAAAAGGCGTGGTGTGTTTTCTCTCCTTGTTTCATGCAAAATAGGATGATCGAACTACAAACGTACTTCCTTGATATTGTTTATCTTTAGAGGGCTTGCCTACATCTTTCATTTTAGATTAAAAATGAACCCCTTACAAGTGTAGGGAAAAGGCATGGTGTGTGTTCTCTCCTTGTTTCATGTAGACTAGGATGATCGAACTACAAACGTACTTCCTTGATATTGTTTATCTTTAGAGGGCTCACCTCCCTGCTTCGAAAGGAGGGAATGACCTAAGCGGTAACGAGCTAAAGCCAAGCTCTTTCGAATTGCTATATAAATATGTGGTTGCAATGAAAATTGTGATCAACGGGAAGTGGTACGTGATAACTCTCCCCTAGTATCTTTATCATGCAAAAATCCCTTGTTCTAAGGTTTGGGAGACCTCTCAAGTGAGTTTATCATAGTTTTACTTGAACTAGAAGCCCTTATTATGAACCATTGTTTAGAATCCAAAATCCTTAATACTTGTTGGTGCAAGAACGGTCATTCTGAAACTACCCCACATTTGTACTATTCATTGTTGAAACAGAAAAATCCTTAGGATCTTAGGAACTTCAGGTTTTTGAGATTTGGTGGTCTTGAGAAGTGTGTGCCATGGAGGGGAGCCAGTGTCACCAAATCTCTAACTATTCGCAATGTCTTAGTGTTTGGAGAAATCCGAGTGGGGAATCAACAAGTATGTCTATTTCATCCTAGGATTGTAAATGATTGTGAGTTAGTTTGATACATTGCTTGATTCTAAAATGTTACAAAATAAACATTCACTATCTTCCTAAAAATTTCAAACACTTTGGCTTAAATATGGCTACCTCTTGAATTAGCCTTGATATTACTGCTTTTCCTAAGGATTTCTATCCTTAGATATTTCTAAATATCTTGACTTATATCTCAATCCATATTTCCCAAAGATAACATAGGAAATTATGGCTTCAACCTCATGATTTTCACAAAACGAACATTGTGAAGGTTATGATGTTTTTGACATAAACATTCAGTTTGAAAACTTAATCAAGATGTAAGTGTATGTGGTAAAAATAACTTCATTAATTCGAGATTAAATCAAATGAATACCCCACATTGATGTATGTTCAAACTTTGACTCCCCAAAACAAGAAAATTGAGACAAGGAAAATATTGCAAACATTGAGTCCAAAACCATTGAGTTCTACTGTCAAAATCATTAGGTTCTATTTTTTCAAAATCATTGGGTTGAAATTTACCAAGATCATTGATTCCTTAAGGTTACTAGGGTCAAAATCATTGAGTCCTATTTCACCAAAATTATTGAGTACTTGGAGTATTATCACCTTAGAGGTATACCGTGTTTCTCACTACCATGGTCTTGCAAAACAAAGGTTCACTCTAGGTCAACATTGGGTCAAGCATTTCATCCACCCATTCATAAAAACTCACCCTTCACTTCACCAAACTTTGCAAAAATTTCTTAAACACTAACACCTTTGGACTTAGACATCTATCAAACCAACCCCTAACTTAGTTACTTTGTATGTGAAATGAATCCTTTTCCATGCATTTGGTTAAGTTAGTTATCATTTTTGAACTAGTTTATCTTGAAGGTCACAAGTCTACCCTAAAGATTTCCAAGTTCATAAACATCTTAATTTATCCAAACATCAAAACAATCAAATCTTTAAGTCAAAAGTGTTGTCCCAAAATATTTTCAAAGATCACTTCCCATGTCATCATTCACCCTTTTCATCTCTCATTATCACCATTGCTCCAAAATGACTTAGAGCATCCCTTCTACCTAAATTTGAGTCAACTAGAGAGTTCAAACATTACAAATATCAACACATCTCTCCCATAGGTGACTCAAAATTCATGGTAAAGACAAGATCACAAACACAAGAGAATCATGGAGAAAACCAAAGTCACATTCACCTCAAGTAATCCCAGTTCTCAAGAATTTGATCCAAGAAGTCAAGTTATCCCATCACAACAACCCTCATCTCCATCAGGGCCATATGAGATAGAAGATATCACGAACAATCCATTTGGAATTACTAGGGAAGAAATCATGGAACATCAGACCTTAGAAAATGTGGCTCTAATTTCCCCATCTTTTGTTGCATAGTCATTGACACAAGGCTTGAATTCATCTACGATTTAACCAACTCCACCCCTTGTGCAAAGTCAACCCTTAACATCTAGTCTTGGAACTAGGCTAGGAACCAACCTTGGTCTCACTTCATGTCTAGGAACAAACACAACTATGGGTATTCACAACATGACCATTCCATTAACTACCAGCCTCCCCCAAAACACAAGATGGACACCAACATTTGGTAAACCAATTACATTCCATGATACCACAACAAGCTCAACATTTCAAGTGCAACCATCTTCATCCATCACCACAAATACCTCAAGTGTTCCTAACATTACACAAGGTAATGCAGACCAAGTGCCTCAAGTAGGAAAATAAGGGAAAGTTAACACTCTCACACAAAGTCAACCCTTGATGAGTGGTTCCAACAACCCCATTGAAAAATTGAAACAAGTGGTTACCCAAGCTACTCAAGTCAATCCACCATACACACCAAACCCATCCATTATCAAGCCAAATCAAAAAAACACCTTGGTTACAAATCCCATCAACCAAGGTAATACATTGGTCACACCTCAAATACAAGGGAACCCCCTACCCATCGGTCAAGGGAACCCTTTCAATTAGTTACAAGGTCTGAATGTGCCATTACCATTGCATTATCTAATGGAATCATCATCTTTCCCCACGGTCCTTCTCACCATGCAAAATCAAATGGGACCTCAAACTTACATTCCTCCATCTCAATCGACCTTCTTGCAAGGAATGTTGAACCAACGAAACCCCAAACCTCTCATCAACAACCCACAACCTAATCAAAAAATCAACATCCACAATCCTTTGCAAATATCCCAACAAAAAAATGATCCTACATTGCAAGCACATGCCTTAGCTTTACAACAAGCACAACAGGATTTTAAGCAAGTCATCCAACAACAACAACATCAAGCAACCTTAGTAGCAAAAAAACAAAAACAAGCCCAACAAGCACCCTTAGTAGCACAACAACAACATCAAGAAACCCTTACTAGCACAACAACAACATTAAGTAGCCTTAGTAGCAAAACAAAAACAAGTAGCCTTAGTAGCACACCAAGAAGAAGAAGAAGAAGAAGAAGCAACCTTAGCAACACAATAACAAGAAGCTCAACAAGCCACCTTAGTAGCACAATGACAACAAAAACAAGCAGCCATAGTGACCCAACAAGCCCAACAACAAAAAATCATTGCGCAACAACGAGGTTCCTACTATAACCCTCAACAAAACATTATCAATCCAAACATGTTAGAAATATATACACCCACACAATCATCACCTTATCCTACACCGCCATATACACCATACAATACCTCATCATTTCATAATCTCGCATACAACCCATTCGTCATCCCAACATATTTTCCTCCACCAAACCCACAAGATGATCTAGCATCACAACTTAAGGCGTTGTCACAAGAAATGTAGGATTTTTGGATGGGAAAGGAAAAGAAGCCTCATACATAGAATCTATGTCCATATCCATTTGATCAAAACATCACAATGGTACCATTCCCTCTCGGCTTTGAAATCTCCAAATTTGATAAATAAAAAAGGGAGAGGAAATCATGTGAACTATATAAAAAAATTTAACATCATGTGTATGGAGGTCACCTATAATGAGTCCTATTTGATGTGCATCTTCCCATGAAGTTTAATAGGTCCTGCCATGGATTGGTTTTCTCAATTGCCTCCAGGTATCAAATTTTTTCAAGAAATCATTAAAAAATTCATAGATCACTTCTCTTTTAATCTTGACATGGATGCAAGCTTGGAAGAGTTATATACTCTCAAGTAGAATAAAGGAGAATCTTTTGCCAATTTCTTACAATGATGGAGATAAAGAACTAGTAAAAGCAAGTGGCCACTTCCCAATGAACAACAAGTGGGAATTATCGTAGCAAATCTAGATCCAAATCTATCCTTCCACTTGAAAATGTAGTGCATTACCTCTTATGATGAGCTTGTCCCTAGAGCTCTTAACATCAAGAGAGCCCTAATCTCACAGGAAACACACAAGTATATAAAGAAAACCACCCATCCACTAGTTCTAACGAGAAATCCCACTTTTGGGCTAGGAACAAAAATGTTACTAGTGATGGTGTTGTTGATGCAAAGGTGGTCTTATCTGCTCCAAGACAAAAAAAAATCCAAACCATAAGCACTCAATATAGACAACAAAGAACAAACAATGCTCCAAAATGACAATTCACTTCCTTAGGGGAACCTATGCAAGATGTGTTGAAGAGGTTGATACAATCTAATCTTATCACACTCCCAGATTTCTCAAACTATCAAGAGCCACAAGTCAAACCTCATAGCTATAGAGAAGATCATTTTTGTGAATTTCACTAATACAAAGGTCATAACACACAAAATTATTTTAGACTCAAACATCTAATAGATCTTATTGAACAAGGAGACATTCATGTTGATCAAAACTATGGGAATGAAAATTTGAAAATTTAGACAAACCCTATGCTCGACCATACAAAATAAAAATATTTAGGAAAGACATCAACCTCAAAAAATGTAAACAATACTCATGATACCATGGTGGGACATATTTATTTATCACAACATTGGGAATCAAACATGTATCAAGATACTATTTTAAAACAAAGTCCAAACCCATCAACAATGTTTAGCACTATTTTATACTGTAATGGCATCAAGTGGATATCAGATTTGTGATATCTCTCCCACATATGACTCAATGATTGGGAATGTTGAAGAAGTTCCAAATGAGCCAGAAATATCCCTTGTTGCACCCATACCCACAAACTATTGTGAAGATTCTTTTACCGATGATGTATCATCCATCCAAGGATCATGTCAAGAGAAGGCTCTTGAGGATAACAAAATTTATTCAGAATCGAGTCAGGATCAAGAAACCCTATCCCCAAATTTTCACCAAGAGCTAAGGGACATCTTCCAAACCATTTTAAACTCCAAAGATGTCCCCAATATCACCCCTGAGATGTTTCTTTTTGATGAGCATATAAACATTCTTCATCCAAAACAAGAGTCTCCCACTCTTGGTATTCCTACACAAAATCAAGCAATGGTTAAGACACTTGATTCTATAGTGATCAAGTGCATCATCAACATATTTTGTAGTAACAATAGATAACAATGTTAGAGAATCAGAGCAAACCGTCATATTCTTGAACAACAAGAACCCATAGCATTATCATGTGTTCATGATAAGTCATATTTAGTGGCTATGGATTAGAGGATACATTATTAAGGAAAAGGATTAGGTATTGATAATACCTTCACAACATCGGGGGAAATCTTGTCTACAAAAAACATCAACATATGGGGCACGAAGGATCCTTATGATGAAAATGCAGTCAACACTACAACTAGCCATATCATGAATTGTCATCCACCCATCATCTCATACACAAATTGGGACCAACGTAAAAAGAAGAAATCCTATCTAAGCAAGGCAAAGATCATCAAAGAAAATGAATTAGTAAAACAAAAAGGACATGTCAAGTACAAATGGATATCAAAGAAAAATAAAGAAAATCATCCCTCCAAAACTCCATTAGTAAAAGAAACTATGGGAAAAAATAAAAAAGGGAAGTGTATCCATCAAAAGAGTCCTCAAATACAAAAGTAAGCTTCTCAAGCAAGCAATGATAACTTTAAGAAACCCCACTCAAAAAAAGATATAAAATCCTAGAAAATATTTCATTTTTTTAGGAAAAAATATTAATTTCTATTAGCGAATCTTTCCTTTTTTTTGAAAAAAATATTAATTTTATTGGTATTTTTTAAATCACTAAAATTTTGTAGAAAATTTTGGCAAATATTGAAAAATAATAGGAAAGTGCGTTAATTATGATGATGAATCCACCCAATCTCAAAAAACAATTATTATGGAAAAGTAGGGGCTAAAGGGTGGAAAATATCGATGGGTTTAAGGGGTAAACTATAATATTTACTTGCCACCATTGATTTAAAATATAATCCAATGATCCTCACTATATTTTGTAAGGTAAAATGTACCTACATTCTGTAATGCTCATGGGGCCCAAAATTTCTTTTAGATTGTTGATCTAATGACGCTTACTGTATTTTGTGAGGTAAAATGTACCCATGATCTGTAATGCTCATGGGGCCTGAAATTGCAGGTCCCATGAGAATTACATATCATAGGTATATTTTACCTCACAAAGTATAATAAGGGCCATTACATTATATTTTAAATTGATGGTGGAAACTAAATATTGGAAATATGGCCCTAAAGCAACTAATAATTATGATATACTATTGGTGAATTAATATAGATTTGTACTATAATTTATAAAATTTAGGCGAATCTGATCTAATATTGTATTGAATATTATGAAAATTTTTTGAGTTAAATTTTTAATGAAATAAATTCTTTTGCGATTTAAATAAGACTATAATCAAGTTTTGTAAGAATGTGGTGATTCAAGTCATGTTATAACTCAAACTATTAGCCAATTTTGGATTCCCAAATTTCAACTATTAGCCAATTGATGAATATTAGCCACTAAAAAAATCATTGCAAGCAAGGAACAAAGTATATCCAGTGGTTGGTCCTAATTCCATGAAAACCTCCATTCCCACCCATCATTTCTCATCTTCCCAAGTTTGGAGAGTCAAAGGTTCCAAAATATCAACCAATCCATCTCATATTCCTTCATGCATGACACCATACACTCCATTCACGATATCCAATTCTCACATTGATAATGTGTTGGAAACTACCCTTCATCATAAGGATTCTGAAGGCACTTTATCACGATGTGCACACATAAACAGGGTTAATTTTGGTACCAACAAGGAAAATAAGAGTTCTTCAAGGTTGCACCCAAGTGCTTGTATCTTAGCAAAGAAACTTCTTCAAGAAAAATATCACTGGAACGTTATGACGGTGACCTCTACATCAGTACCACTAGGTGGTTCAACATGATGGTAATATTTCAAAAAAATAAAAAAATAAAAAAATTAAGAAAATAGTAAAAATAAAAATTGTCCTCTAGTGAAAACCACTATGGTGGTGCTTTGGGAAAGTACCATGATGAAAACCTGGAAAACCGAAGTCATGAGTAGAATAGAGCATCTATGCGATCCTCCTTAGACAGAAGCATCTCATCCTTATCATGATAAATCCATGTTCCCTCCATCCATTCAATCCAGATTCATCCAGATATTCCACGTTATCTTGATCTTGACAAAGATTCAGTGTATACTTCAACTCTACTCATGGAAGAATTTTGAGAGGATCTTTACCATTTTATCTCGTGAAGTCCCATAGCCCATATCTAGCATGCTAAAACTCTGTTAAACTCTTCACATATACATTACCTATCTTTTTTATCCATTGCATTATGAAGAATTGTTAGACACTGGGGGTAGATTATTACACTCTTGTTTTCAAATAACTCTCGATCCATATCTTTTATCTCACAACGTGACATTGACATCATGATCTAGGTATTGTTTTCCTCAAAATCTCTTGAAAATCAGAAAAAATTCATAAAACTTCATCAAAATCTTGTATGCTAAAATCCAAAAAAATTCATAAAATTGTAAAGGAAAAATTGAAAACATCCAAAACACATCAAAATCCCTAAAAAGGTCAGAAGAACATCAACTACAGCCCCCAGCGAGGATCGAACTCGCAATCTTTCGCTTACGAAATGAACGCACTAGCACTATGCTATGGAGGCACAGACGATGCGAAGAGTTGTTCATTTCTTATTACTATACTTTCTAGACCTATAATTATGGAGAATGAGTAATATTAAATCAAATATTTTGCCCCTCTTTTGTATGTAGTGCGTGCGGAGCCAGATAAATAAGAGAGGAATGGCGTCTTCCATGTTATGCTATAATATGAATGCATCCACGACGGCAAAATCTTCGGGGCGAGTCCGCCAACAAAACAGACAAAGCTAATCCAAACAATATAAGCGAAAAATGCGCCCACCGTGGGGCTCGAACCCACGACCACAAGGTTAAGAGCCTTGCATCAAAAAATACAAAAAGTAGTACCCTTGTTGAACTACGTCATCTCTAAGCTTGAACGTAGGCAAGGCCATCATTGGTGTGCCCCTGAGACACCCTAGGTCAGTATTTTAGGAGTCTGTCATAGTAATCTGACATTCCATCACCTATGCATTTCTCATCTTATAAATAGGTTGCATGTATAACGTAGGAAAGGCTTATCTTTGATTAGCCCCAAAGGCCCCTAGGATAGGTCTTTTAGGTTAGATTCTTGGTTGAATATTCTCTCAAAAATCCCTAAAATTAAAATATTCAAAAAAACCCTAAAATATTCAAATATCTTAAAAATACCTAAACATTCAGATAATAGAAAATCCCAAAAACATTTGAAAAATCATTTTTAATATAGACCAATTGCCACAACACCAAAAGCTTAAATTGTCAGTGAGGGCGACATTGGAAAGGTTTAAGGGGTACTGACATGGGTTGAGGGTCCCATGTGATAACACTCATAAAATACAAAAATACTCATAAAACATTCAAAAGACCTAAACAACATCAAGTATCTTAGAGAAAATCCTAAACAACCTCAAATAAACAAAAACCAAAACATCCACATAAACTTTCAAAGAGACTCAAAAAAAGCCTCAAAACATTTCAAAATACCAAAAACATTGAAATATTCCAAAAAAATCCAAAACCCATCCATCCCATCTTGCTTTCATTCGAAATAAACCTTCATTCATAATAAATCAATCATCATCTTCAACTTTGGTAAAACAAGTAGAAAACAAGTGTCTCAAGTCGTAAAGTGAGAACCTAAGTGTCAAAATCTAAAGTTTAGATCATAGGTAAATGCATTAGTGAATTTTGTATTAGTGGCTCATCATAGCATCATCATCCTAAATAAAACCATCTGATCAACATGTCCTAGGATGTATCCTTCCTGCGATGGACATTAGTATCAAAAATCACCTTAGCTAAATTAAACTAGGAAAGAGATATAGATAACATTGACTATTTGTCTTTGATCTTTTCTTCTGATTTATCTTAATGGCCCATTCCAAGGACCTCTCAATGATATCTATCAAAATGATTTAGAGAGAAAGGAATGGGGCATCGATCATTATCTTTCGTTTGCTGTGCTTCTGGGTATTCTTGTAAAATAATCTTGGCGCATACTTGCTTATTTGTGTGTAGGGAAGTTGTTTGGAGTAGATTGTTGACTATTGTGTATTCTTTGGTCTGATATATTCTAAGCTTATAAACTACATTTTGACAAGGTTTTCGTATGTCAAGGTGTGAACAAGAACTATCCTATCTGTTTATAGAGTCAAATTCCATTACAATAGATACAAAACCATCGTGGTTATCAATACCTTGATGCATCGTGTCTATGTATTATATCAAAAATAAGGAATGATGAAAAATTTCATCCCAAGATATGAGCAAATAATCATTATCATGCATCTCTCATTACCATCTCTAATAAAGTCTCGGTGGATCATGGACTTGTTGGGCTTTTTGAATCAATCTCAAAATCAATGTTCAATCCATTCATCTTATTCTTCTATCTTTACTAACAATTTTATCCAAGCATCAAATCTTTGTGGTCTACATTGAAATATACTTGAGGCTACCCATAGTCGATGATTTTCTATACATCATGAAATATGTCTACATCAATATCTGAGCTATCATGACAACAATCCCTCTTCTGCTGGGGCACAGTGGGGCATCTATATCATCTTCAACTCAACAATCTGAAAAGTTGCAACTCTTTAATTCAAAAGAAACTTGAAATCTTGAGCATCGAAAGCATAAGTATGATTTTCACCTATCGTGAGCCTGAGCAAAACACTTATTCCTTGATCAATCTCTCGAGGGGGTAACCAACCATCTTTCAATCATATCAATATCAAATCATCTAAGGAATTTTGTTCCTAGCCTTGCTAGAAAATCTTGATCAATCTATCAAATCAATCATCATTGGAATATATCATGCCCTATCAATCCTTGTGTTATTGAACACAATCCTTGCATTGTTGTGAATCCTCAACAATGTCATCAATCAATCAATCAAATCAATCAACTTTAGCTTGGCTATCAACATCTCAAAGAGATCATCAATGTTTGTTTCAGATCATCATCAACATCAAAATCAACATTGAAATCAACATGAGTCTTTGAACCAATGCAACAGGCACATTGCTTCAAAGAGGGAAAAAATGTAGACACTTAAAAATGTCTCAATGGATCACATTGGCTAACTAACATCATTTCATCCTCAAACCCATCCTCTTTTCGCTTGTTTTAGGGGAATTATATGATATTCATTAAATAGTTGATTTAATGGAGATCAAATGAAAAAGCAATGGATGAGATTGATTTAATCTATCAATGGTCACAAATGAAAGGAGGATGAAACATAGATCAAGGATTCTCATCAATGGATGAGAATCAAAGATCACGTGGATCAAGAAAAGATCAAGGGATCACAATCATGCAAACAAACACACTTTGAAACAACTTTAAAAAGTTGTTTCAAAGTTTGTTTGGAGTAGTCATTACCTTTTTTTGGAGGAAAATAGGAGAATATTCCTTTGGAATATTCCCTATGCAAGTGTATGAGAGGGAAATTATCAATTTAGTTAATTAAAACTAAATTTGAATGTGGAAGATGAGGAATGTGAGGATATTCATGAATTTGTTGATTTATTTAATGAAAAAGAGATGCAAATATGATATTTAATTAAATAGTTTAGGCTATTTAATTAAATAAGAGGACTTAGGGTTAAAATTAAATAATTTTCATTATTTAATTAAATAAGATGAAATGTTAGTGTGAGAGGGGGTGAATTAACCCAATTAGGTCAATTAGATTAATAGGTGAAAATGAGGCATTAATTAAATAATTAGGCTTATTTAATTAAACAAGCAAAAATATGATGGGTTTGAGGACGAAATGATGTTAGTTAGCCAATGTGATCCATTGAGACATTTTTAAATGTCTACAAGAATAATGTTTGGTTTATGATCCCTTAGAAGATTTGTTAAGAGATCCTGTTTGTGAGGGTGGTTTAACCCCCTCATATTCCAAGATATAATCTTCATGAGCATTTAGGGGAAGTTCTCTTAGAGCACATCTCCAACAAGGTCCTCTGGGTACCATCAGCAATATCCAGTCTACTTTCTTTATCCCGGGAGGACTGAGATGAAGGACGACCTCTTCCTCTCGGCTTCAAACCGCAATCAAGCCTCTGATAGTTCCTAGTAGAAACTCCCAAAGGGGGAGATTGTTTCTTCTTGTTCCTTCCTTTAACCAAAATATAGGTAGGTTATTTCGAAGCATCATCACTCTCCTTTAGATCAAGATTCTCAACCTCCACCCCTCCCATGATCGAAGGGATAGCAATAGAAACTTGAGGAGAAATCATCCCCCTAAGACCTGGGTAGCCGAAGGAGACTGCAACATATCATTCACTAAGGCAACTTCCTCCTCCTGGTTCTTTAAATCTGCAACCTCCTCAAAATGAGGAAGGGGAATCTCCTCCAGAGCTTCCACCAACTGATCATTCCCATCTTTCAAAGCCACTTCATTGTTCACAATTCTATCCCTAGGGGCCAAAGGATCGAAGACCTGTGATAGCATAGGCCTATCCATAGAATCTTCAGTGACAAGCTCCTTAGGAAACTCCTTGGAAACATTCTCACGCTCCTTTTCTCTCCAGTGTTTCACCACAGGATTCTAAACCTTCAGAGGGAATTTCTTCACCCAATGACCAACTTTTTTGTAGTGAAAGCAAGCGAAAGGAATGGACTCAAATTCCACCACTTGCTCCCACACCCTGAGTTTAGAATTGATCTTTACAACATAAGGGAGGTCTACAAATTGTTCTACATTGACACAAAAGTGAGCATAAACCAACTATTTCTTGGAGGCTATCATTTGATCAATAGAAAGAAGGGACCCAAAAGTACTAGAAATTCCTTTGAAAACTTCTTCATCCCAAAATTCCATGGGGAGACAAGGCAGTCTACCCAAACAAGGGCAACCGAAAAAGAATAAGAGTTGGGATTAAATCCCATTTCCCACCTCTTAAGCAACAAGGAAGACTTCCTAATGAACCATGGGCCTCCCATTAAAGCTAAAATGAAATCATCCTCATAGTTAAAAGAGAATGAGAAGAACCCCTTCTCCATGGCCACAACATCAACTTGACCCTTGGGGTGCCAACAATTCACATAAAACTTATGAACAAGCTCAATATGGGGATGGGGCCCCATAAACTTTCCCAAAAAAACATTTCTATATGAGAAACACTTTTCTTGATAACACAGTCAGGAACAGAGATAGAAAAATCACCCATAAGAGCATTAGAAACACAAGCCACTGGAGGAGAAGTAATTTTACCTTTTAGCTTTGAATCGAAGAGGTTTGACCACTTAAGATCTAACCCTGAGAAGGAACCAACATTTCCTATCTTATCAGATAGGACCACACCAAAGGATTTGGAACCCGCGCCCACAAAACTGCTTGATTGACCAAAGCTAGCTTTTATAGTATTGAGATTCCCTAGCTTAGAGAACAAGGGGGAAGGAACCTTTGAAGCTTCTTTCCCACCAAGAGTTGCATTAACGAGAGGAGGAGACCCACACTGCTTACCATCATTTTCTAACCCACCTGACATCACCTTACCATCAACAAACCGACCTCCATTATTGCAAGCACTAGGATCAGCGTTTCTCACCTTCAAAAAATTTGAAATTGCTCCACCGCCATCACTACCACCAGAAGAGAGCTCCATTTAATAGATGTTCTCACTTTATAGTTTAATATTATTTTTTCAATTGTTAGATTGCGTTTTGTAATTGATTGTCTATTTTTAGTTTTTCTCCCCAAAGTGTTGTTTGACCTTGACCCCCATCCTCAAAGCATAAGAAAATATATAGATTCTCACATTGGGTTGATTCATCTAAGGTTTTTTAGTAAATTCTTTGTGGGGAACTCATTTCCTAATGAAATAAAGGAAGATAGGTTCCTCATTGTTCATCAATTCCACATTTTGGTAAACCTATTTTTCTTTATTTTATTTTGGTGAGCCCAACTTTTGAGCATCATAACTTTTTGATTTAGGAGTCCATTTTCAACCAGGCTAGATCTAGGGTTTTCTTTCATTTGAATTGCATTGCATTGATTTGCATCTCATTTAGGTTTGTTCACTTACATTAGTTTGCATCTAATTTAGGATTTTAGGTTTGCATTTTTGCATTCTTTAAAATCTAGAAAATTCAAAAATCTTAGTCATTTTGCATAATTTTTACATAACATTGCATCGCCAGCCATTTAAATTAGAAAATTGATTCAAAATTGTATCTCAAATTAGGTCTTTTTTTTGTCATTTAACATCATTTTGCACTTGAATTTAGACCCCATTTTCCAGAAATTTGAAACTGTAACCTCTTGTTTGAAACTAGAAGTTGAAAACCATAGAAATCAAATCAGAAACCTATAAATTGGTTTTTAAAAACCCTGAAGTAAGACCCATTCTCCCATGGGTGAATGAGTCCCTGATCAAGGCTTTTTCTGAATTTTTGAGGATTAAAGCCACTATTTATGCCTTCTATGTTCTTGCATCGAGTCTGCTATTTCATTTTCCATAATTTCTATTATTTGAACTTATTCATATTAAGCTTAATTTTTCAAATTCAATGCATTATTTGAGTTCAAAATTGCATCTAAAATAAATTATTTTCAAGTTTTTACATAGCATAATCAAAAAATTATCTTGTTTTAAATCTAAAAATTGATTTTACATACTTGTGTTGCACTTTTCATTCTCGTGTATTTGATTGCATTTGACCTATTATCTATTTTGGGGTGCACCTTGGGCTTGTGAAACTTGTATGAGCTTCAAAACTTGGTGTCCTATTGCCAATACTATCATGAGACATAGTTTGAAACTCATGTCATCTTGCGATACATCACTCACCATTGATCTTGGGTTTTCTAACTCTTTCACTCATAGTGTTGACACTAGTCAACCCACTATGGACCATACCCTTAACACTTCATTTCCCATGACGTCCCTACCCACAACCAATGTGACTGATGTTGATACAATGATTGCTAATGTCCCTCATGAGAACCTTAGAAGAATGGATGAAGAGTTAGAGAGGTTGCAAAAATTTGTAAGTTCTAAATCCATCGCCAGTAATGCAGTTCTTATGATACAAAACATAAGAAAGAATTAGAATTGAACAAGGAATAAAAATGGTGTGTAGCCTTGATCACATCATGCAACATCACATAATAAATAAAGAGAAGCATACTATAAACCCATTGGTAAACTTTATTGAAGTTCAACCTTGTAACGGCCTAACCAAAATGCCTCTTGACATTGATTTCTCACAAAATGACATAGTCAAACATGCACCCAATGGTCCTCTTTACATAGCTGGAAGAATCAATGACAAGCCTACTAATGAGATATTAATTGATCTTGTCTATGTAGAGAATGTGATAACTCTTTCTTTAGAGGTTGGACTAAAAACATTAAGTGTCCCATTCTCCATTATCCTATTGTTAGACCAATTTCACGTGAAGTTAGGCTACCCATGGCTTCACTCCATGAATGTTGTCCTGTCAGTTGTGCATAAATGTTTAAAGTTTCCATTTGTAAATTAGATCTTTACTATGCACCATAGTGGCTTTAATCCAGTTTATTCTCATGGGAATTTCTCATTGGATTTCATTTGGCCCAAACCTATGGAACCTATTAGGCCTCATGAAGACTTCTTTTTCAAATCCTATCAAAAGTTTAAGGAAAAATGCATAACAAAATTATCTCTTACTAATATGCCTCAACCCATGATTGAGCCTCCTATCCTTGATGAAACCATGATTGAACCAAAATCCCTTCTAAGTAACCAAGACCAATCCATGAAAAATCCTTTACCTATTTCATATAAGAGACCACAAGATAACCAAATAAGTATCGTTGTGCCTCCTAAAATAAAACAAGTTAACAAAGCTAAAGAGGAAGTGCTTGATAAATATCCCATGGTTCCTTCCATTCCTCCCTTATGAGAAGAAAAGAGACCTATGGTTGACAAACCCACTTCTACAAAATCAAAACTTGAAAAAATAACAAAAAGAAACCAAAATGCTAGAGAGCGTAGGCATAGACATCGTGCTATTACTCATTTGTTACAAGCAAAAGAAGAAAAGAACAACATAGAAAATAAAAATCCAAACTTACCTCAAGCAATGCATGATGACTTTCCACCTTCTCTGAAACAAAAAATCCTATATCTCGACCACAAAAAGCACCTTCCATGGATATTATCATAAGACCTTCTATTGTGATTAACTTATTGTTGGAATATTTGCCTCAATCCATACTGACATGTAACTCCTTGAAGGAAAAGTCGGTGTGACATTATTGATGTCTGGTAGACTAACTGTTTTGAATCCTTTGAAATGTTCCAAGTCACTGAGACAGAGTTGATGTCTTGCCGACAAGTCTATCGCTGTGACCTTTTGTGTTTGGTGTGACCTTTTGTCGAGTGGAGACCTCTGGCCGACATAATGCTCTTATTGGGTGTTAGGGAAACACAAGGGTGTCAGGGAGAAGTCCCAGTGACTAGTGAAAGTCTCACCGATAGCATATGGCTATTGGGGTAACACAAGGGTCTCGAGGAGAACTCTACGCGATGAATGGAAGGTCTCACTGACGGGGATACACTTGGGGTCTTTGCGGTGACTCAAAGACTTCGGTATGAAGTCTTGGCGACCGACAAAGAGCCTTGCCGATAGTCTTTGGTATGACATGTTCGCTCGGTGAAAGGTCTTGGCGAAGGTCAAATGTCTTACTGACTTGGTAAGACATGGGTGCTCGATGTGAGGTCTCGGCGAAAGACAAAAGTCTTGCCGACTCGGTAAGACATGTTTAATCAGAGTGGAGTCTTAGTGAAAGACGAATGTCTTGCCGACTGTCAGGTGCTTCGGAGTAACATAAGAGATCTTGGTGAAACCTCTTGGTGACAGTCGAATGTCTTAGCGATAGATGGTTGCCGATGGAAATGCTAATGTGCTTGGTGTGAGGTCTTGGTGAAAGACATTTGTCTCACTGAATGGAAAACTCATAACGACATGACTTGAAGACTTTGGTATGAGGTCTTGGCGATCTGTGATAGTCTTGCCAATGGATTTTTTGAGATCGATATGACTTGTGGAATTCGGTATGAGTCTTGCCAATGAGGAGACTCTTGTCAATAGAGATGCAATGGATGTCGATGGATTCGGTATGACTCAAGGTGTTAGGTATATCATCTTGCTGACTATTGGGACTTATGACGATATCGATATGAAGCCTTTGAGCATCGAGGAGACACTTCCTGTGTCTCACCGACATGCGAACTCAGGTGAATGTTCCTTTGACCATTTGACTTTCCTATGTGGCACCTCGTGGACCAATCAGAGGAAGCAAATTTCAAATGGATGGTAGTTATATTTTTGCAACAGTTGCGACGCTGGAGCTGAACTGCATGCAGGGAAAAATCAATGCTCAAGAGGAAACTTTCTATGATGGGGCAATGGCGGATAAGGATGAACAAAAGATAAAAATCAGAATGTGATAAGATAAAAGCAGATCAATTTTGAGAATGAAATTGATCGGATTCTTGAAGAGCATTTTTTGTGAGAGATTGAACAATGAACGAAACTACTGTGAACTAATACTAGAGAGTTGTATCTCTGATTTGTATGTAATTTGTTGTTACTAAAATACAAAGAGATTCAGCTTGGTGTGGTGGGTTTTTTCCCGATAGGGTTTTCCCACGTAAATCTGGTGTTCATTTGTCTTTGTGTATTTGTTCTATTTCTGTAAATCTTTCAAGTGTCTTAATTGGATTGTAATTAGAAAATTAAAATTACTTTCTGCATTCTTCGCTATAGTTTTGACGTTAGGAAAGTGTTTCCGTACCTTTGCTTTCCTTACAGGATGATGATAATGTGTAGTGTAGGAAAAAGTATCCCTTTTTCACACTTAATTTTGGAATAAATAATAATAAAAAGGACTAAATTATGCCTTAATTTAGTGTTGTAATATGTATTTTACATATTTACATTAAGTTTAGAGTGCTAAATTAAATAAAATGGACTCAGTTGTTCCTTAATGTGGTGTTGTAAAGTTTACCTTTACACTTCCACACTCATCTAGGGATTTATTAATTAATTGAGGTTAATTTCCCCTAATTGGCCCCTTTAATTTAAATCCAAGTCTAATTAATTGCAATTTTTGAAGAGGGAAACCCGACATTCATTAATTCCATGACATAACATTTATCATTGTAGAATGTGTGTCCCGGGTAAGTGACCTAGGACCCATTCACCCAAGGGCGAATGGGTCCTCACTTAGGCCTAGGACCTAAATTTTTACTATGTTTTTGGTGGTATTTCAATGATTTCAAATGTGTATTCACATGTTGGCTTGTGTTATTTGAATTTTGGGAATTAATGTTAACATATGTATAAATAATAGGTCATTTCACTATGTTTCATCCTAAGATTTTCAAGCTAGCATTTTCATGAGCAAGTGTGATCTAAGCAAGTTTATGAGTTCAAGAGCATTTCAAGAGAATTTTCAAGGTATTCAAGAGAATATTTGTAGAAGAATTATTGCAGCAATCAAGATCCATTATCATGTCAAAGTATTTTTGCTTCATGCATGTTATTTGAGCTAATATGTTGATGTAGTGTTCATGATCCATTCATGCATTCCAAGGAATTGTTTCAAGTCAAGTTTCAAGATCAAGATCCACATCCATTGAAGCCATTTCATTCTAGTTGCAGATCTACATTCCAAGGTTCATACAAGGTTTTGGTGAGTTGTGAAATTAATTTGTTCATTCATCATTCCTTTCATGTTGTTTCATTTCATTTCAAGGTTAAATTACTATGACCAAGGCAAACCCCCATTCACCAACAAAAAAAAAAATTCTCTCTTGATTTGTGTTTGCAGAATTTAGGTGGAAGATCTCTTGAAGAGAAAAATTGCATTTGTTGTCATCATTCTTGTAATTTCATAGAAACTAACCTACATGATTTATTTCCAGTTGTTCGACTATGAAAATTAGGGATCTAGGAGTGTAGACATAGTAGAAGAGAACTCAGAAACCATTTTTACAGAGCCCTAGCTAGGACCCATTTGCCATAAGGTGAATGATTCCTCAGTTAGCTTTGAAAAATCACTTTTGGTGATTGGTACACATCATTTTCCCTTTCTCAGATATGCATTTTGATTTTTGGTTCCATCATAATTGAGCTTAATCTATTAGATGCACTTTGTAGATTACATTTTGGAGTTAGTTTTATATTTTTAATCTTTCTCCCCAAAGTGTTGTTTAATCAGGACCATCGTCCTTACAAAAAAAAGGAAATTTGTAGATTCACACTTTTACTTAACTCACCTCAAGGTTGATAGTCATTTCATTGTTTGGATCTCATTTCCTAATGAAATAGAGGAAGATAGGTCCATCATAACCCCATTTTCCCCCTTCCACATTGACTTCATCTATTTTCCATTATTTCATAATGAAATTGCAAAAATTGATGAACAAGTGCATAATGAGTTAAATTCATTTTTTTCTTCTTCTATGAGCATAAATAATAATAAACGTGATGATATTTCTACAAAGAGTGATTCACCATGTGCTGAGCTTGGTGATTGTCCTAGTTTGACACTTGACATTGTCCCTTTGGCTACCAAGCATAACACACTTTTCTTGCCTATGGAGCTTTTTCTACTCATAAATGTTTAGCATAACACATCTTGCTAAGCCTTATGAAGCTCAAAGTTCATATTGTGTGGTGCCTTATTAAAGTTATCAAGAGGTATAACTTTGGTATGGTATGGGAGCCTAATAAGATTCTCTCCTTTGCCACTCTTGGGGGCTCACCTAGCGAACAATGGATTTCACTAGCTCGTGTGAGTGTGCATTTTGTTTGCATAGTAGATAGCGAGTTCAACTTGTAAACATTTTTAGACAAACAATTGAGGCATGATCCATGACGAGTCCAGTTTATGACTCAATTTTCATAGAAGTTTATTGTCTATTTGCTATTGTTGTCATAAACTTTGATACTTGGATGCTGACCTTTTTATAATATTTCCTCAAAACCATAGACATTGGGCCTAAGCTTATTTTTGTGATCTTTAATGAAATTGACATGCTATATGAACTATCTGTGTTGATTTTACATGTGGATTAATGAATTCTACTTTAAGATAGTTATGGATATGCAATTTTTGTGCATACTAATGTTGTTATGTAGATATAATTAGTAGCCTACAAAATTGAAGAAAATTCTATCAGCTGATCATTTGCCATAATGGTCAACAAGGTGATCACTCCAAGGTCAATGGAGGGAAGAATCTTGACGACAAGAGATTCCTCATTTGAATCAAAATTGTAACCACCTTGTAAATGGTCTTAATTGTCTGTTGAGCGAATATAGGTGTACTTACTGTTGTGCTAAATCTGCATGAAGGAAAACATGCATGACCAAATTTCGTGCATGTGTAACCACCTCTCCACTTTCTATGCTTTCCCTAAAGTGGTGTCCTCCTAATCTGTTGGAGTTGACCACCTTGCTAGGTAATTATTTAGTAGCTTTTATTCCTATAAATAAGACTCGGATGCTCCTTCAAAAGAGGTTGCTTAATCTGATGATGTACTCACATTCTTTGTTTTTCTATAATACAATTATGCTACTCTATTGTACTTGTGTTTTCCAATGAATAAAATGAAGTTATAAGTTTGTGCATCTAAGTTTACATTTGTCTTACGAAATACTCATCGAAGGGGGCCCACTTGGTGAGTATTCCATCCTTTAGCTTAGTTGTTACTTTCAGTTGAGTAATTAGCCAAGAATTTGGCACTGACTGTTCTTGCAGCCACTAGAATTCCATTCTATGACTGTTCCTGTAGCCAAAGTAGATAGAGTAGTTTCCTGTTTGTTGGCTCAAATTTTCATTTCTATCATGCATTTCAACTTAGTATAGTTGTTGGTTGATGCTCAACACTTATGTTATTTCTTTCCAAGAAATTTACTTTTAGTATTGTGTCTTTCTTAGCTGTAGGATGAATGTGGCTACTTTGGATCCTTAGTGCACATACTGTGCTGACCCATTTCAAGTTCACGCCCCTGGGTTAACAAGTTAAATGCACCTTCATGATGATTGAGATAGCTATTCAGGTTAGATGTCTAATCTCTGAATCACAACTGTAAGGGATTAGTTATTAAATCATTGTAGGAGGCCAACATTTTTGGCACTGTTGCCAGGGATGGTGTCAAACTAGGGAGCTATTTGGAGTCATTGATAGTGTAGACGTCCGATTTTGATCACTTTCATATGATCAAACAAGATCGATCCATTGAAGTACCTATTATCTAGAACCACTCTGACTGGCCGCATGGCTAAGTGGGTCATGCTCCTCAGTGAATTCGACATAGAATACGTGGACCGCAAGGCTATCAAAGGACAAATAATTGCAGATCAGTTGGCGGAAGCCCCTTTAGTGTATACTTATCCATTGATCACAAAATTTCCTAATGAGGAATTCTTCTCAGTTGAGGAAACCCCCACGTGGACGCTGTATTTTGATGGATCATATACACAATGGATCGGGGGCAGGAATTTTATTAGTTACCCCTCAAGGTGACTACATCCCAAAGTCATTCATGATCGCATTCCCATGTACCAACAATATGGCAGAATACGAAGCTCTCCTCATCGGCCTCAAACTTGCAAAACAGTGGCACATAACTCAATTAAAATTCTTTGGTGATTCCTTGCTAGTCATCAGACAAGTTAATGATGAGTTCCTAACCAAGGATGATAAGTTGTTACCCTACAAGCGCATGGTGGATGATTTCAAGAAATATTTCACCTCTATATAATTTGAACAGATCCCTAGAATACGCAACAAAGCAGCTGATGCAATGGCCACTATTGGCTCCCTGCTGGACATGCCCAAGGATCGAACAGAGTGTGAGTTTCTTGTAGAACAAATTTTAATCCCAGCATATGATATCCCTAAGACCGACATGGGGTGCGAAATTGTGGGTTCCACCTCCCCATGGTACCAAGACATCTATACCTACCTCTATGATAACATTATACCCCCAGACCTTACATGTAACCAACACAAATCCTTCGTTCATTGCTCTTCCCGATACGTCATCGTCGGTGATATGCTTTATCATCGCGGGTATGATGGAATCCTCTTCAGATGTCTAAATGAGACCGAAGCCCATGCTACACTAACAGAGGTACATGGCGGTGTTTGTGGAGCACATTCAAATGGTATGGATTTGGCCAAAAGGATCTTATGAGTTGGGTATTATTGGCCTACGTTGGAACATGATGCTTGCAAGTTTGTGAAGAAGTGTCTTCCATGCCAACAACATGCAGATTTAATCCATGCCCCAACACAAGATCTTCAGCCCCTCTTGGCACCATGGCCATTTTCTCAGTGGGGTTTCGACTTGATTGGCAAGATTCACCCACCATCATTCGACGGCCATACATTCATAATCACCGCCACTGAGTATTTCACCAAGTGGGTGGAGGCAATGCCCCTTTCACAAATCACCGGCATTCAGATTTCCAAATTCATCCTTTACCATATTCTCTGCAGATATGGTATCTTGTCCACCATCCTTTCCAACAACGGCAAACCATTCAAAAACCAAGCCATGAAACACCTCTGTGACACCTTCCATATCCAGCACTGTTGGTCAACGCCTTATTACCCCTAGGGTAACGGCCAGGAAGAGGTGACCAACAAAACCCTTATCCGTATTCTCAAAAAGGTTGTCAATAACATTGGATGAGATTGGCACCTCCACATTCATCCTGCCCTCTGGGTATATCGCACATCCATTCGCACCCCGACTAGCCCCTACTCTTTAGTGTATGGTGCCGAGGCCATCTTGCCAATCGAAGTTGAACTCCCATCATTGAGAATCTCTTTGAAGAACCTCATCAGTGAAGAGGATGCTCGTGTTGCACGGCTCGCACAACTGGAATTACTGGATGAGCGGAGAATAAAAGCCTACGACCATCTGCAAGCATACCAAAATCGCCTCAAGTGTAGTTACAATAAGAAGGATCGTCCTCGACAATTCTAGGTAGGCGAGCTTGTCCTTAAGGAGAACCAGCGCACTCAGCAAGACCAAGACAAGAAAGGAAAATTTGAGGCAAATTGGTTGGGACCCTATATTATAGCTGCCAAATATGGATCTGGGGCATACAGGTTGACTATTCTCGACAGTGAACCCCTTGACGAGCCCATCAATATCATGCATCTCAAGAAGTTCCACGTCTAAATCTGCTCGGTTACCCCACCTGATCAAAAAATCAAAAAATCCACAAAAAAAATAAAATAAAATAAAATAAAAAATAATAATAATAAGAATAGTCAAGAGAAATAAATCCATCCTATGGTGAAAACCACCTCTTGGTGGCGCCTTGGATAAGTATGGATGGTGAAAACCTGGCAACGGGCGTCATCCATAGAGGGCTTAATCATTATCTACCTGACACTCTAGTTATTTTATGCCTCCCTCCACACTATTGTCCTCACCCATCTCATCCCTGGTTGCTTGGTAAATATTGATTGAGCATTGGACGACCCATCTAGCCTATCCCCCATTCCTAAGCTTTTCAGTATCCCGCTCTGAGCTTACGTTATTCGTTCCCTTCGTTGTTATGCCCGTGTTATCAGGTAGGATCATCCATTATGTCAGTCTTCACCTAGGTCCCATCTCGTCGAGTCCGTTAGTCGAACTACGTTGCCCCTGCGCTGTCACGTAGGCAAAGTTGATCATTTGATTCACCCCCGGGGCATTTGTCCATCATCATCGGTCACCATTTGTTTTCTTTTCGCTTTACCCATGGTCCTTTCTGGAACTACGAGGGTTCTGCGCTTTCACATAGGCAAGGCTAATCTCTGATTGGCCGCCGAGCCCCTAGGTCTATAGGTTATGTTGGTCTTTTGTGCTTCGTCATCAAGTTATGCCCACATCTAACCGATTCTTAATAAACAAAATTCCCTCATGTTACGAGATCTTGTCCATAGATAACATCCCGCGTCAATTGGGTCATTCTAATTTAGCATCCATCTTTGGTCTCAACAGGATGAATCCTTCCTCGCAGACCTCGTCAATCACATCCATCACCTTGATCCTATGGCAAAGGACCTGTTGTCTTGACTATGATCTTTTGATGCTTTCAAATTTTGTTTATCATTTTGGGTTCCTTCCCATCACTTGTCAGGGTCGCCTTGGTCCACCATACCATGGCGTGCTTTGACCTGCTGACATGGGCATACCTTGATCATTTTTTTTGACTGCTGTCTTCTCAGTTATCCCTTGTAAGACCCACCAAGATCTTGTGTTACGCTGGAAAAACTTTGTGTGTTTGTGGTTATCACAACACTAGGCCCGACCGAGGCCATCGTGACCTTGGGGTGTTGGGATAACCTTCTTGTTTGTTGTGTTTGTTTCGTGCGTAGAGTACTCGCTCACCTTGGTCTTCTATATCAAGGTGCTTGGTACCCTACGCTATAGTAAAAGTCAATGCTCCAAAGATGAAAAAATCTCATTTTCACTGCATTTTCACCACTTTGCATGCACCCTTCATTTCCATCATGACCATCGCTTATGATTTCCGTTGTGCAAGTACTCTCATTCTTTTTCTTCTTAGGTCCTCTTCCTCTTAGGATATTAATGGTTGTTTTGGCAAATGCACTCTTCCATCCGACTATCGCCTATCCACTTTCTCATAACGGTCTTTATTGACACTTAGGTGCATTATAAATATTTTCCTTTTGCATCCATAAATCATACATCATATAAATATGCATAAATCATCCATCCACATGCGCATCCATAAATCAGAAAGCAAATAAACATGCATAAATCGTCCATCCACATGTGCATCCATAAATTAGAAAGCAAATAAATATGCATAAATCGTCCATCCACAAGTGCATCCATAAATCATAAATCATATAAACATGCATAAATCGTCCATCCACATGTGCATCCATAAATTATAAATCATAGAAACATTTACATAGATCATAAACATGTGCATCCATACATCATGAACCATACCGCATCCCTCATCATAATCATAATAACATACATACGTCATGCATCATAAAGGCATACATAAATCATTGATCCACATGAATGTGTGCATCCATAAAACGTAATCACAAAGCATATATCATCCATATAAAACTTGTGTATATATATATGAAACCACATCCTGAATCATTTCATATAGCCGCATAAATAGAAATATCATGCATAATGTCAATAAAGGCCATCACATAATCAAAATAATAAACATCCTGTCATAATACAATACATATCCATCATATATCACCAAATAAGATATAAAATCCAGAGATGTGGATCACCTCTGCCCTTTGGCGCCATGCACAAACCATCCATCCTGTATTTGCCAAAAATAACCAATGTTCTGCATCTGTCTGCTGTACTGTGAGCTCCCCAGATATGATCTCTATGGAGAGTCGGGTACTAGTCCTATATGTGCTGGGGTCCCCTGATACTCACGGGTGGGTGTCCCTTGATACTCATAGGTAGGAGTCCCTTAGTAACCACCATATGGAGACAGAGTCCGCCGATAATCGCTGAATCCCCTGGTGTGTGTCCCTAATGACTGGGACGGCCCTGGTAGCTGTGGAGCCTGGCTGACATAGCACTCCGTGCGCTGCGCTAGATCTGGAACAACCTACTCATATACCCCCCTCTAATAGCTCACCTGCTGCATAAACTCATCCCTCTGCCCAACTGTCAGTCTCGCGGCATTCCGCTCATGCCTATACCGATCTCGATCTGCGCTGATAGCCCACCGGTCCTGTGCCCAGGCCTCCTGAGCTAGTATCAACTGTTGTATTTGCTCTGAGCCTCTATCCCTCTCCACCTGCAATGCCTGTAATTGCGTGTGCAGCTCCTACACATCTGTGCCTGACCCTCCCCCCTCAACCAGTCCCCTCTGCAACTGAGCCCGTGTTGCATCTCTCTCAGCCTATAATGTCTGCATCTGTGACTCTGCGACATCCCTCTCCCTCTGTGTAGCCTGTCCCCTCGCCACCGCTGCATCTCTGTCCCTCTGTAGGGACTACAATCTCAGCTCAACTGAATCTCACTCTCATCACAAACTAGATGCCTATGATGTCGCTGTATCTCTCTCTCTCTGCGAAGCGACTGTACTTCTATCTCAGCCACCTGCCTCTCGCTCTGTGCTACCTGCACCTGTGCCTGTAACACATCCCTCCCTGCCTCCAACACCTCC